>JAKUAS010000005.1:600000-823510 GCA_030566735.1 Australozyma touchengensis | reverse complement strand
CTTTCGCCCTAATACCGTGCAACGTCAACCCGAGTACTAACCTGTGTCGAAGAGTTCTTCAACCGTACAACTTGGTAGAAGTTCCACCAGCAGAGACTGCCTTGGGATTTATGCGTCCTATGTGAGGTTTGTCCTTTTGTAGTTCTTGTGGCACAACCAATACCTACACATGGCCAACAATAGGAAGCAAACCTCGAGTCTCTTCTATACCAAGACGATACATCCGGCTGTTGTGAGGACTTTTTGGGCTGTCAAGTCGGCCGGTGGCTTGAGATATAGAACAACCAGGCAACGAAAAAAGAAGAAACGCAGAAAAAGGGAAACCGAAAAATAAGACAGAAAAAAGGGAAGATGGGGTTTAACTAAAGCGACAAAACTCATCCTAATTCAGAATTGTCTGTAAATCGTGTACCGCACTTAGTCCGGATCTGGCTGAAAACTCGTAACTGGTGCAGGGTGCAGGTGGGTTTGGAACGTTTGCAGCTTCAGTTTTAGCCGCCACTACATAGGTCGGATAGTAGCGGCATGAACGGATTCTTATAAACAGAGAAAACAAGGTTTAGGAGTAGTTTTATGGTACGCGTCGTGACTCCAATGCCTGCGCCTATTGCTATTCTACGTCTAAGTTGTGTAATTGTTACTATGTGAAGCAACATGGATATCCCACATAGTCAATCAAGTTAATTTTGAATTCTAAATCAACTATATATATTCTCATCTTAGAGTCTAAAGTAAGAGAGAGCTAAAAAGGAGTTCCGGAAATTTCTTTAATGTAACTTGGGTGGCTATTTGTCCGACAAGAGTCAGTCCAGGAAAATGCACCATCACTACATACAAAAAATCACAAAAGTAGACAACAGTAAATTTCTTAACAGGATTGACGCAAAGATTCCGTCAATTGATAGATACATAGTTATCAAACATGAAACAAACGAATAACGACTTTTACATGCACCACCCGTTGGCACATACATTGACACGCTTGACGCATACATGTTACACATGTATACATCACCTCCCATTGTCAGGAAATTGTCGCAGGACAATAGCATCATTTATAGTCTGTTCCACTTGTATCAATGATTGGGCTTGAGCGAACACACTCAGTGAGTGTCAGGTCCAAATCGAGAGCAAGGTAGTGTGCAGGATAGAGACTGGTGGAACGTCGTAATATAACCAAAGAACGTTGGTCTGCATACTTGCGAAGTGAGGCGCCTGTCCTATTTTCAATCGTTTACTTCCGGGCAAAACAACCATGGCGGATTGACTTGGTGGACGACAAATCAAAACAAAACAATCTAATAATTTCCTTTCTCTCATGTGCTATGCGCATTTCAACGCACTCCATCAGTTCTACCCCTAGGATGTTTCCAGATAAGTCGTTCTGCAGCTGCAAGAAGTCTTACCAGTAGCTTGTATACACTCCCATCTTGCAACCCTACGCGTAGAATTACCCTACGGGAAGTTTTGTGTTGTTTGGTCTGGCATTGGGGGCTTCTGTAGGGCCAATTAGTATCTTCTCTGCATGGCTGGCAAATAGAATAAGGCTTTAAGTCGCATCGACCGATGTTTGAGATTCGACAACACCACCTTCGATCTCGAAATCAAAGCAAACTACGCGAATCCACCAGATATCAAGATAACACCAGCCAAAAGAGGAAGAGACAAGTCCGAAGGAAGGCCAAGACGTGAAGACTAGCGGAAGCAAAGAACACGATGACCATGACTGGAAGGGACGATGTGCAAGAACAACAGAGAGAAGTTACATAATTGATCCAAGAAGTCTACGAGAAGTGAACCTTTGAGTGACAGGGTATTCTTTAGAAGTGGTTTAACGGAAAAAGCCTGATTAACTACAGATCCCAATAAGGAGAGTATTCCTGGTAGATCACCATTTGTATGATTGGCAAACTTTTATTATGGGCTTGACGCGAACTATAAATATGTCTTTATTCATAAATAGTCTAGATGGGAATGTATTGCCAACAGAAGATCGCAATTTATACAAGGAAGGCATGAGGTCACCTCAGAAAGACTAATGGGTAGACCCAATTGAATTCAAAAGGGTTTTCACATTGAAAAGTGATGGAACGTTTAAAGCAAGACTATTAGCTTTAAGTAATTATTAAAGAGAAGGTTTTGATAGCACGTTAACATCCGTACCCGTTAAAAAAAAGCATACCTCTGAAAATAATGCACGATCTAGAAGAAAAACCTCTGAACTATGTTCATTTTAATATATATTTAACAGAATAAAAATTTCGGTGACCACCTTGGGAGATCCGGCCAGTGATCTTCGGCAAATTTTTTCACAGATGCGAATTCAGGAGATTTCTTTTTCACGAGAGTAGATTTCTTGGGATGACATCTGCAACTGGTATAGTACTTCCGATATCTCAAATAAGAAAAGTAGACTCCTTGGAGAATCACAAGATATTTCACAATTCTGTATTTTTCAATGCGGACACGCAGGGAAGACCAGGACTTCTCGTTACAATATTTAAACAAATAAGCAAGTCTCGAAAGAGCTCTAGAACTAGCATTTTGGTATGCGTCCAGTTTCATGAACGCATCTTCGAGAGCATTCATGGCTTTCCGATAATTTTCACAAAGGTCCAAAAACTCATTCAAATTCGATTCTAGGCGATCTTTAATTTTGAAAGAACATGGCTCAAGAAAGAATATCTCTTTAAACCATCTGGCCTTCAACTCAAATTCTATATGTGATATCTCGCGTTGTAGAGCCTGTGTCACACGGAGCAATGCGTTCGTCCACTGACTCGTTTCTTTTGTTGCCTTTTGGACAATATCTTGAACAACGATATATTCGGAATTCTCGATGCCGCAGGGAGGATTCATTTCCCTCAATTTTTGCGTTAACTTGACTGCTAATTTGCTCACATTTTTGTTCCATTCTTTTACTGGCGACAGTGAGAAAGGGCCCATCGCATCCAGTGAGATTTCATGCAACAGATAGATACACGTTTCTGATTCTACGAAAAAGTCCATTGCTATTAGAAGCGTTTGTTGAACTGCTTTTGTCAATGCAATCAGATTTTCTGTTTTGGCTATCGACTTGCTCTGAAATTTCTCTATTTGCTCTTGCACCTCTCTTGCGTTGATTTCAAGTATCGCCATAAACATATCGCAACCCCCAATATAGCCTGGTGTACTTAATCGTTTCAGTTTCAAAATGTTCAGGTAATCTGAGTCATCAAAGAACCAGTGGAATTCATCCATGAGCGCCTTCAATTCCGGAAGCAACTTTTTAGTATTGTATATGCTTATTGATATCAGACGTTCAATCGCCTGGATTTGTTGTAAATATGTATATGCCCGGTTAATGGTTGGCTGGAAGGAAGGGCTGGAGCATAGATTCCAAACTATTGAAGTTTTAGGTTTCGAGTTGGAGAAGGAATTTTTGAAAGCGGTGGACATGGAGCTAGCAACTGTCATCGTCTTTGAGAGTAGATCGTGAAGCAGTGTCCATTTTTCCATTAATTCTGTCTTTAGAAGCGGACACCACTCGTAATCGTCCTTGAAAGCCAACTGCAATCTATTTGATTGATTTGTAGTGCCCCAGTAGTAACGCCAGATGACGTCGACATCCTTTTTCTGAAGTCTATCAAAGTCCCAGAATTTCAGTATGGGGTCTTGTTCGAAGTCATATGCTGGAAACTGGCTTGCAATGTGGTTCGGTACGTGTGTGAAGCTCATTTGGGGCTAACTACATTCTAGCTCCGTCGTATTTTGGGTATTATATCTGCATTTCTACTTTATGGCAGGACAGATGAAGCAGAAAATTGATGCATCAATTTTGTTAGGCTGTACAGGTATGACCAAACTCCTGCTGTGACCAACTAGGGCTGGCGTCCCACCATCGATGATTAGAATAAGAAGTGTATGCTTCTATTTACTATATGAAATTGCACAACCGGTTTGATCTGTATTGTATGCAGTAGTACAATCTCATGGGAATCTTCCGTGACAGTATCGCAAGAGATTATATCAAAGGAAGAAATAAAATGCACATGGTATGTATTTTATTCTGAAACATATATCTTACTTTTGAGATCTGGTTTGTATATGCACGGTCAACCGACTGGTAGATGAGTTTTGTACATACGTGGAACCGCCCTAACACATGGATATGAATTATATAAAGCATGTAATCTTGCACTTGGAATCATAAAGTAACAAAATATCTGATTACAAAGCCCAATATGGATGTCAATACTGAGATAAGAAAGACTTTGTTGCAGTCATGAACGAACACAGACTGCATGCAAACAGCTTATAACTGGGGCACAACACATCACTCACGCATATTTCCCTTCTGTGTACTAGTTGCAATTAGCAATGGGCCGTTTCTTCCCACATGTGCCGCCATTGGCAAAAAGCAGTACCCCCGCAAAGGCTAACAAGTCATTGATAAACGCATCTTCAACGTCAATTTCAAATTCCGTGTTTTTGGAAACGGACAATGACCACCTAATAGACTGGATTGATAGCCTCAAGCTACGAGTGGACCAAACGCTCGCAAAGCAGCAAACCGAACATGAACAATTGAAGGAGGCCGCAAGGAAAGAAGAGCTCCGTGTAAAATACGAGGCGGTAATTCATCTGGAACACTTTGACTCGCTTGGCACGTTTCTACGAGACCAAGATCAGGTCCACAAGCCCGGAAAGCTGTCGAGAGATGCGGAATATCGGTCATCACATTACCCAGAAGCCAATAGGCAGAGTTATCTGGAAGTCGATATGGTAAATCAAGAATCAAGCAAGAACCAGAGCGAAGATGATGACATAGTAGAAATCCTCTCAGACTCTCCGGATGAGGAAGTAGGCGCGCAAAATGTCGACGAAGAGGAATTCGGCGAGTATGAGGACGAATATGGAGAATATGAAGGGGAGTACTCTGAAGATCTAGGTGAGCTAGAAGAGGAAGAGGAGGTAGGAGCTGACAATGCAGAAGGAGAAGATGTAGAACTAGAAGAAGTAGGAGACGATGGCGAAGAAGAATTCGACGATCTCAACTACGGAGCCAACACAGAACACCCACACATACAGCGTTCAGTCCTTCACTTAGATGGCCATCCGTTGTCATCGAAACCAGCTCTTTCAGACGCGGCTCTGCGCACTCACCCCTATAGTCATCATAATGAGACGTACGAATTCGACGGTGAGATTAGCAGATATGGCCACCCAGATACTCACTCATACTCAGAAATCGAGGAGGACAGCCATGAGCACCACGCCAACAACGCCGAGGATGTTGCAATCGGTAACTTCAAACACCAGGAGCCGCATAGTCCAGTGAGTGAGTACTATTCGGAGGAACGCATAACTGAGGAAACTGATCTTGGAATGGATATGAACCAGAGACTCCTTCAGAAAACAAAGAGCTCCGAATCACATATGAACGAGCATCTAGGCGATGAGGGTGATGCGGATGATGCTAGCGAAGGTAGTCTTATCGAGGTCGAGGAAGAAGACGAGGAGAAAGAGGACGAGCAGGAAGAGGACGAGCAGGAAGAAGAGGAAGAAGATGAGGAGCCGGAAGACGACGTTGAAGAAGACCATGTAACTTCCTTGAATGAAATGTTTGACCGAGGTTCATCTGGCGCTCATTTAGAAAAAAATCCCGCAGAGCATATAGTTGATGATACATTTGTCTCCGCGATGGGAGGCGATAACGAGGACTTTTTCGCTGTGTTGGCACTGGCTGCTCTCCAACAAAGCTATGGAGTCCCGGAGGGAATTCAGAAACATGATCTTGGAGACCTCGGAGCTCTTTTAACAGGAGAAGAAGTCAAAAAAGAACATACAATTTTCCATGCGGACGATGTTGTCGAGCCTATAGAGGTTGATGTAGAAGAAGAGGACGAAGAGCAAAATGAAACCATCAGTGAAAGAGTCGGGAGAGTAGTCAAAACCGAGGAGGAGAAAAAAGAGGAATCCGAGGATAAATCGATTAAGGAGGTGTACGAAGATTTACAAATAGAGGGCGAAGGCGACGTATCTAACGATATAGAAAAGCAGCCAATAGTCGAGCTAAAAGATGCACCGGTAGAGACTCGGGAACCACCCTCAAAACAACCAGTAGAGACTATCGTAGACCTCTCCCCGCCAATTTTTAAGAGTTTGGCAACAGAGGATCCCCTCAAAACCCTCATGAAGCTCAAGAAGGCCGAAAAGAAATACAACATCAAACTCGCTGCCGTGACAGAATTGCAAGACTCTGTGGGACAATATCTACCGTCTGACAGCGATTACTACCTGGACATGTCATCTGACTTTGAATTCCACGACGCCAGGGACTCTGAAGGAGTCAGTTTGTGGTTCACACAACAATCATCTGCTGATTCCGAGGTTTTGAAACCGATTGTAAATAATAGCAAAGAGCGGCCAACTATTGATGCGCTTGAAAAGCCTCCAAAGCCAGAACTCGAGGACCTTAAAGTAGGTGATTGCGATGCTACTTTCGAAGAAACAAGCGCCGCATTGGATAATGCCGCTTTCACCGCAGGAGAAGAAGCCGAGGAACTGGAGTCTGTTTCTGCTCTTGTTGCAAATGAAAAACCAGAGCATAAGATGGACGTGCCCATAGTCACTCAGGCGAACGCTGGTCCGCCAATGACAGCTTCTATAGAGCCCATTACCCCGCCAACTCTTGATGAAATCGATAGCCCGGAGTCTATTGTGTCTGATAACGAGGCTATCAACTCCGAAGGAGATGTAGAAATATATTTTGAGGAAAGCGAAATGCCTCACCCTGATTCCCTTCCTAACACGGAAGGATTGGTCGTCGAGGTGGCAGATGATGAAGCGAAACTCGTTATTTACGATGAGTTCACCGAGATTGAACTGTATGCGCCGGCAATTCCCAGTTCTGTTGAAGCGGCTGAAGAGGAAGCCGAGCATGTTGCAAAGTTTGGAAACGACGTAGGGCGCGACTTAGATATCCAGGAAGCACTCGTGGAGCCTGTTGGTAGCGAGAGCGCTGAGCTGGAATTCATTGTAGTACCTACGGCGATCTTAGAACCCGTAGATCCTGAACCGATCGTGGTTATCGAGACACAAGAAGAGGGCCTTGAGATTGTTGAGCCGTCGTCCGTCGAAGAAGTCTTCAGTCGCCATGGTACCCCTGCGCCCTCCTTTGGAGCGATAGAAGTAGTCCAGATTGAAGAGGAAGTAGAAGAAGGTAGCGATGAGCAAGAGGAGAGCGATGTCCAGGGAGAGCATTCTGGACTTTCACCTAGAAAACGTCCTCTTGACAACGCACAACCTCTTCTTCAACCATTCAAGAAGCTTAAGCTGGTCTTAAACCCCTTCCATTGGTTGATAAAACCGGCTACTTCTCCTGCGGAGTCAGACCACGAAGCAAAGGATATCGTACAAGGCTCTTTAGGTTCATTAGAGGCATCTATGATAGAAGTTGAAAGTGTCATTGCAGATGAGCTTTCAGACAATATCGCTAGAAGAATTTTGGAGACAGTGGCCGACGAAGATGTCGACAAGATGGAAACGACCCTCGAAGGATCGGATCCTTCTTCGCCTGCTCCTTCCAAGAACCCTGTAGAATCAAGTCATGATGATTTATTTCAACTGGCCGACGCGGCAACATTAGCGTCGGAATCTGATAAATCAACATCGGTTGATGGGAAAGATAAGGAGGTAAGCGCAGTCATGGAACAACTAGAAATGGTTCGTGGAGCATCAGGGGTATTTAACCCTGGCTCAGATGCCGAAATTGAAGATGTTGAGGCTGTCGAAGATGTTGTTGTTCAAGAAGCTGATCCCATTGAAGATTACAAAGTAGTTGAAAGTATGGACGTGGAGATAAAGGCAGCCGAAGAGCCTATTGTATTCAATGTTTCTCCGCAACTCGAGGAACAAGAGCCGGCGCAATTTGGGTCTTCTACTTTAGTTGAAGAAGTTCCCGTTGCTGAAGAGAATGAAAGGGTTGACCTCTTTCATGAAACTAATGGCGAGTTTAAAAAAAATTCTGAGGAAGAAATAGTCAAGAGCATCATCGTAGGCGAACCTGCCGAAATCGAAACCAAGGATTTAGTAGAAGGTGCAACAGAGCCCAAAGCTCCCTCAAGCCCTTTATTGGACTTCGAACACTCAGCACCAGTTGAAATTTCACTTGAAGAAATAAAAGAAACTGGGCTACCCGTTTTATCTCCTGAATTGTCACCAGAGACAGAAAGCGACCAACATAAGCCCACAATTTTCCAAGAATTCTCCTTGGCAGACAGAAATGGAGAAACTTTTGAAAGTTCAAGTGGATCAACTTCTGTAGACCTACACGAAACAAGCACACCTGCTGGTCCCTTTAAGTTCATAAAGAAAACGTGGAAACGGATCATCAGCTCTTCTTATTTGGCAGGCAGCGATGAAAAAGGGGCAAAGGTTAAGGATACGCATACACTTCCGCAGGCTAATCTTCCTAACTTAATCATTACTCAACCACTGACAGAAAATTTGGTAGTGGAGCCTGAAACAGATAATAAGAAAGGGGGAAAGAGCGAAGAAAAAGAAAAAGATGTACAAGTAGTAGGAGAGGTATGGGATCAAATCGAGGCTAGTAATGAAACACAACCAGAAAACGATCTTGTTAGCCTGAATGAATTGGAAGTTGACGACTTGAGCAATCACAAGGACCCGATTTTTATTGAAGAATCCTCATCTAACTTACAAGGTCAACAACTTGTTGAATTCAAAGAATCTGATGGCATCAAGGAAGCACTCGAGAAGGGCCTTGCCGCGCCTTTTCAAGATTCCAGCAAATCAGAGAAACGGATCTCCAATTATTTCGAAGAGGTCGAAATTCCCGAGGAGGAGTTGTCAACACCTGGACGCATTACAAGAAGCCGGCGTGCAAACCTAGACCGTCTGAACAACATAGATCAAATTGAGTTTGTCTCTAAAACCAAGGAAGAGAATGAAGATTTCCAATATTTGCAGACTGAAAACGAAGAGGAAAAGGTGGAAGACGTACTTGTCGAAACTTCCGTCATTCCTAGCGGCAAAGCCATCAGTAGTTCCCCTCTTGAGACTCTAAAGGTCTCTATCGCTCCTCAAGTTAAGAAAAATGAAGAAGTAAATCTGGTGGTTGTTTCAGATGACCCAGTCACTCCTGTAACTAGTATGTTTCAGCAAAACAACTTGAAACTCTCCCGTTCTCCGGTAACTCCTTCTCCTATACCAGAGAGTCAACCCAATGAATCCATCGCCCAGCGCGTGAAGAGGGAGGTCGAATCACACAAAATTCCTAACTACTCGAGCATGGTCAATCTTGATATACGCCAACAGCACAAGTCGCCTAAGTCTCCAAAGTTGTCCAAACCTCCAAAGGTTGCCAAATCGCCAAAATCACCCAGAGCTCAAGCCAAATCAAAGGGGTCCCCGCAAAAGAGGGCCAGAGACATAAAGACCGAGGCTAAGGATGGGACAGAGGACAAATTGTCCAGACTCTCAAGATCCAAGAAGGATTACGGGAAACTCAAACCGCCTTCTTCTCCTGTAGCAGAGCCTGCGCTGATGCCAAGACTGCGTAACACCAGCGGAAAATGGCAACTTGGCCTGGTGGATCATCCGGCATTGAGAACGCGATCGAAATCACCTATCAAGCAGACGATACAGGAGCTTTCTTCGGAAATCGAAGAGGAGCCTTTGAAGAAGAAGAGATTGACTCGGAGCGTGAAGAAGAAGCTCGCGGAGCTCGAAAAGGAAAAGGACGACCAACTCGAGGAAGCAAGAGGTAGATCTAGGCACAGGTGATTGAAGAAATTGGATGAAAGTAGATAGTTAGAGCTTTGAAACTCAATACCATTGATTTTAAATTGTAGCAATAGTGTCTTAGTTACTGGTAATAAATCATCATGGAAAGTTCTTGGGTTAATATAAATGAGGATCAAGACTCAAGGATACGTTATTCTTCGGAAACAGGAGATCAGAGATTTCCCTCCTTTTTTCAATAAAAGCATTGCTTTCTTTCGAGGATTTGCTAGGAACCAGCTTCACAGAAAACAAAATTTATCTTTTCTCTACACCGTTCATCGTCTAAAAAACTTGTTTCTATTCACAATCTACCCTATATCTCCGACCACACTCTTGGCCCTTCCACGTCTATAACGTCATTGTCTATAAATATATCATTAAATGAAATGCTTCATCGAAAACTCGTAGGCACCAAAGAACACCATGTTCACGAACACTGTACGGTACATCGAAATGCTTAGACCACGATACATTCGGCGCGAGATCTCAATCTTTCTTGTTTTTACGGGAAGCGGCTCCTGGCCATGGTCTTTCCGGATGATGTTGGCCACGATATCTCTTTGAATAAGCGCCTTCATTGTATCCAATGGGAAAATAAGCGCCCAGCATGCTGCGCCTGAAACTCCACCTGCTGCTAATATCGAGATCGGAGACGATCTAGTTGGGTCGCCGTTGATGACGGCGTTTGAAGCCCACTTGAACGACTCGTAGACGGCGTAATAAACACCAGAGCCAACGACGTCTCTCAAAGCATGGTACGAGTACCCGGAATAGAGCCCCAAGGGCCCGAGGTTCTTACTTACAACGCGAACAGTTTCCATTGTCGTGAACCGTTTCTGAGACACGGCCACCGGAGAACCGGCGCTTTCTGTGCTCGTTTTCCGCGCAATCATTTCGATTTGTGCAAACACTTTGGAGAATTCAAAGGGCGCTGCAATGAGAGACGTGGCGAGTCCCGCAGCAGCGCCAGCACCGAAACACACAGGGATATTGGCAATGAACGGGTGTGCAGCCACAGTGTCACTCGGCCCAGAGCCAATGATCATCTTGTGGAAGTATGGTTTGAAGTTGGTGAACACCGATACATTAATGGACCGCACAAAAGCCGTAGATATCATTGGTGCCCAAATACCACGATAGAAGCTTGCAAGCCCGCCAGAGCTGTACGACTTGACCACACAGTCGTATGCAGATGAGAAGTTCTTATATGTTTGCATACGGGTCTTGACGGTATCGAACGGGAACCCTATCGTGGTGGATGCCACCAGGGCAACGTATGCGATGATCATCGATCTATAAGGCGAGAGAAAAGGCGGGAACACCCGCATCGCAACGCTCTCATCGATCTCTCCGGTGATGGCCGGGATCGCTTCGGGCTTGGATGTCATGGGCGATTATACGTGGTGCTGCAATGGTGTGTGAAATTGCAACGACTTATGAGTCAAGTGAGTCAAGTGAGTCAAGCACCAGTGGTGTTCAGAGAGAAGGAGGGAAGCGCAAGGCACTAGAGGCCATAACTGGGAGAGAAACGAGGAGAAATAAATTGTAGATATTTTTTCGCGGATATAGTAGTTGGTTTTTTGGGTCGTTCTGTTCTGAAAGCAGCGATGATCGGACGAGGACCAGAAAACGGGAGAACAATTTGTTGAAATAAAGAGTTTCTGTACGCTCGTATTTGCTCAATTTCTTTTGTTGATACTTGGCTAACGCAGCGCCGTTCACGAACCCCAAATCAACATGAACGTCGAAGGAACCGGGATAATTTTAACGACTTCAAATAACAAATCGTTTTAGAGCTTTTCTCGATTTCCGTCACTTAAAACCCTGACCTTCTATCGCCAACCCATTCGTCACCAACACCCAAACGCCATAGCACCAACCACAAAGAACGCAAATTGCAACCTAAACCGAAAAAAATATAACCTAGGAACCATCCGAAATTAGGTTCACATTGGCTCAGCAGCCTGTCATGAAACCTGTCAGTCCTGCACCACGCGATCCTCAGCAGGACAACTCAGACACCATATTATTAGCACACAGCCTCTAAGGCACAAACACAACCGACCACTGCACTACCGATCTTAACACCAAATCCCACATACCACCAGCCAAACGCCATACACCACGTATGTTCCGCAGAAACCAATCGAGTCGCAGCTCGGAGGACTCTGCAGCCGACAACACCCCCAGCACTCACAAGTCTCGAAAGCCACCTAACACGGCCTTCCGGCAACAGCGGCTCAAAGCATGGCAACCGATCCTTACACCTAAGACTGTGATCCCGCTACTTTTCGTTCTCGCAGCGATATTTGCGCCTTTGGGCATCGCGATCGTCTATGCCACATACAACGTCGAGAACCTCGTGGTAGACTACTCGCACTGTGGGTCGCTAGCGGGTTCTGACTATGTGGCCGTCCCCTCTGGCGATGTGGACTGGCATTTCCACGGATCGTCAACCAATCCAGATGTGAAATGGAAGGTGGTGAACGGGACCGATGCAGACGGCGACTTGGCGCAGACGTGCTCTATCCAGTTCAATTTGCCAGTCGACTTGGCTCCGCCGCTCTACATGTACTACAAGCTCACCAATTTCTACCAGAATCACCGTAAATACGTCGAGTCATACGACAGCGCACAATTGGCAGGAAAGGCTGTCCCTGCGCAATCCTTGTCCACCAACTGCGCGCCTTTGAAGCTGAGAAACAAGAAGCCCATTTATCCATGTGGACTCATTGCCAATTCGCTCTTTAACGACACGTTTTCGAGCCCTGTTCTTTTAAACGCCAAGAGTGGCTCCAACAACGAAACGTACGTTATGTCACAGGATGACATTTCGTGGAGCTCCGACGTTAATCACAGATTCAAGCCTACGCAGTATAATCCAAGCGACGTGGTGCCGCCACCAAACTGGGCAAAGATGTTTCCTCAGGGCTACAACCTGACAAACATGCCTGATTTGTCCAATTGGCAGCATCTCCAGAACTGGATGCGTACCGCCGCTTTGCCACAGTTCTTCAAACTATATGCTACGAATACCACGACTACACTTTCGTCGGGAACGTACGAGATACAGATCGCCTTGAATTACCCTGTAACCGTATACGGTGGTACAAAGTCGTTGGTCATTACCACCAACTCGATTTTGGGCGGCCGAAACATGAGCTTGGGTATCATTTACTTCATCGTAGCGGTGCTTTGCTTAGTTTGTGGAGTGGTGTTTTTCTTGCAGTATCTCATTAAACCACGCCGAATCGGCGAACACAACTTTTTGCAGGCCGGTCTGCGAGACGGTCCAACGCATGTCCGTGAACAGTTGTAAGAGTTGGAGCGAGCATGTACATTTCTGAGGAGTCTTTGAGGTTGAAAATTGTGTAGATGTTAATAGTTAAATCGGATTGTAATAAAACAAAAGACGATGGATTCGGATAATTGAGGTAATCGAGAACAGCTAGAAGGAGATAGTGCATATTTGGGCCTTCTATGTTTAAGGAGTTTGACTGTTGACGAGAAATGAATGAGAGCCAACTTCACCGCGTTGAAGGGTCGGGTCTGCAGATAATTTGTGTTTGGGCTTTGCATTGAAGAACGAGACGTCTTTGTAGCCTGTTTTCAATGAGTCTATATAGGGTAGTTGGCGAGATAGTAGAATATATAGTGTGCTTGCTAAAGTCCCCTTGAGCGAATAGGCCCTAACATCAGATGCTCTAGTGCTGAGGCAGCACGGTCAGACAATCCTGCCCAAATAACACTTCCTCAACTTTGAAACTGAGCAAAGTTCGTTGGCTAGTCCTCGCTTGCAACGTTTCACAACTATATCTTGACCTATAGCATCTTACAATTCAACCGCAAACCATCGAAACGCAAATTGAAACCAAACTAAAAATTAGAATAAGTTTTTTTCTGTTTATTCCCCTTATTTCAGCCTATCCCACCCTTCTTTCTACGTACCTCATACTTTCCTCCCATTCTCCCTACATATAGCCCACACCAAATTTCAACCACCAACCTACCCAGACATTCACCCTTGGCTGCATCCACCCTTAGACCTAATCTCACTAGCATAGCCACTGAGCCATCGTAGTCGCAAACACAAATTTACATCCAGGCTCCAACTCATATAAATCAGACGGCGGCAGCGCCATGAACGTAAACCCCCATCTTCAGTACTTGCAACAGCAGGATCCGCAGAACGCATCGTCGGGTCTGATGTCGCAATTGCTGATGCAGCAGCATCAGTTGCAACAACAGCGCCAACACTTAATGAACCAGTCACAGGGCCTCCAACCACAGGGCCTCCAGGGTCAAACTCTGGGTCAGAACCCGAGTGTGAACCCTCTCTTGGCAGTACTCAACGGAACCAATGCACAAAATAACGGCGGCAATAGCATGTCCAATGGAAGTGTGGGCTTTGGCCAGAGCGTGAACCCGTTGTTACAGATGCAGTTGCAGCAGTTGCAACAACCTCAACAGCAGCAGTCTCAGCAACAGTCTCAACAGGCACAGCAGCAGCAGCAGCGATTTTCTAATCCTGCGTTGCACCAACAGCAGATCCCAGCCCAGGCGCTGCCTCATCCTATGCACCTCCAGCTCCCTAACCAACAAAAGGTGCCTGTCATCAAAGAAGTGTGGAACTTCAATGTGGAATTTGAATTCAACGCGTTGCGTAGTTTCATCAACGATAAAACCTCGAATGTTTATATCTCGATCCACCAGGAAATTCCTGGCATTGTCGCGCGCCCTGTGGGAACTTTCAAGACCTCATCTGATTACCATTTCCAGACTTTGCGGTCCAACTCGGACTTACTCAACATCATCCAGTTATCGCTCTGTGCTGTAAAGGTCAGTAACAACGAAGTCTCCAATTCGGTCATCTGGCAGTTCAACTTCTTGTACGACGTTACAAAGGAGATGTATAACGAAGAACACTTGTCCATGTTGGCGCTGACATCGCAGATCAACTTCGCATCGCACATGAGCCAGGGGATCCCTCACTTTGTGTTCGCTGAATTGATGATGGATAGTGGTTTACTTTTGGATCCCTCAATCAACTGGTTAAGTTATCATTCGGGCTATGATTTGGGCTTCTTTATCAGCTTGCTCACTGATGACCTCTTGCCCAATGACGAGTCCGACTTTTCGTGGTGGTGCGACAAGTATTTCCCCAGCTTTTACGACTTAAAACACATAGGTACGAGACTATTGTCTGGTTCAACAAACGGGAAAGTCAATGCGGCTGCACTTGGCGGTTCTGGGCCCGGCGCAGACCATTCTCTTTCCGGAACTCCAACGCAACTGGACGGTCCAAACAGCAGCTCCAAATCTAATAACAAACCCTCTGTAGAATACTTGGCTGAGGAATTACATCTTCTCCCCATTTCGCCCATGATCAGGCAATACTTCACATCATCTGGCGGCTCGTTTAACGGACAGACACAGCACCAGCAGATGACGTCCACATTACATGCATACTTGTTGATGGAATGTTTCAAGGAGCTCTTGAGACAGACAAACTTCGATCTTGCCGTGTTTGAGAAGTTTAAGGGTTATATCTGGGGTCTCGACGTGGGTAAGAACTCGAAGAATGGTGATGTCGACGATAAGGGAAGATCTTAAAATTCGAATCTTCGGATTTGTGGCTTTAGGCTTTAACACTTGGAGCCCGAAGCTTAAGAATCCAAACGAGCCTCAAGATTTTAGAGAATTTGGTGGCGCTAATGCTCCTGGGTTGGCCTAAGCTTGACTCGACGACCTTAATGTTATTCAGTGGGACACAGCGTGTATTGTATAGATGCAGATATAATGTACAATAGTAATTGAAAATGTACAATCGTAAATGAAGTACAATCGTAATTAAAAGGGAAAATAAATTGTCCTGAAGAAATGTTTGTAACCGTCTTCGACATCAACATAGTCTACTCTTCGTCTTTCTCCTCCAACCCTTCTTCTTTCTCTCCTTCTTCGACTTCTTCTTCAACTTCAATTTCTTCCTCCTCTTCACCCAAATCAACCTTTGCTCTCTTCTCGGCGGCGGCGCTCTCACGCTCACTTCTCTTTCTCTTGTGAAGCGCCTTCTTATCCTCGCCCGTTCTTACCTCGTCATCTTGTGGTGGACTTACAAACCAGGGGATCTTTCCTCTGTTGAAATCATTAAGAACCTGTTTGGCGACGGCGGCCTCATCGGGTTCTCCTCCCTTTAGAAGACGACCTTGCTTTCTTGCAATAAGCTCGATGAACTCCGTACTGGCTTGCTCCAATTTGGAAGGATCGTCTTCGTACCTACTCCAGCCCTTGATCTCATAGGTTCTTTCCAAATGTTTACGCTCACATTTCTGGAGCATATCAGGGATGTACTGTTCTGGAGCAGAAACGTGCTCGACTCTGACTACACCACGGAACAAGATGTCCGATTGTGTATCCTTGCTGCTGGGTGGCACAATACCTGGACAATCGATCAAGAAGATACGCTTCATAAGCGTGATGTACTGCCACACCTTGGTTTCTCCGGGAATTGGGGCGACGGTACACACTTTCTTCTGACGCAATGTGTTGATGATGGACGACTTACCCGTGTTTGGGTAGCCGATAAATCCAACGGAGATTTGTTTCCTGTCAGCATGAAGTGTTGAGAACTGACGCAATAATTGAATCAAGGAACCCTTTCCGAAAGAATTGTTAATGGAAGCGTGGAACGCTAGCGTAGGGAAAGATTTAGAAAGGTGTTTAACCCATGCAGCCTGATGTTAGTACAATGACTCAACAAAGTATAAGGGTGAATAAGAAGAATGTGAGAAAGGAAATGAAAGTACAGAGAGATGAAATGGAAAATAGTTGCTATGAACAAAGCGATGTCCGTACATCGCTCGTTCAGCGAATTTAATAAAGTGTCGGCTTCAATACTACGGACAGACCCACGGCTAGGGTAAGTCCAACTCAAGATGATGCCGGTTCTAACCTAAACGACCAGTAAAAACTACTAGTCTATGCACCGAATCTGGTCCAAAACGGACCAGAACCGACCGTGGCCGGAGCGCGGGCGGATAGAATTGATCTTCCAAAGACGTAACAGGCGACAATGTAGAGGCGACGAATCGCACTGACACCCTGACAAAAGGCTTTGGGGCAAAGAGTGAAGAGGAAATTAAGGAACTGAAGAGTTTGGAATAGGAGAGAAAGTGGTAAGGAAAGTTTGCGGGATAGAAGATGGGAAAGAAAACTCACGAATGAAGAGATATAATAGAAGGAGGAAAGAAGGAAGAAGAATCGAAAATCGGATTGAATTCTTTCAATCGTTTTGTAACATACCGCTACCCATGTGGGGATCAAATCACACTTGTTCAACACATAAATCAAGTGCTTATGAGGACATTCCTCTCGGATATACTTCTCAACAGATTCACATCTCGTGCCGAGCGGATTACGCGCGTCCAAAACATGGATCACGACATCTGAAGAGTCAATCACTTTATATAGTTCGTTCCAGATACGTTTACTCTGGCCCTTATGGAAGATGGCCTCTTTGGCCTCCTGTGTGAAGTCGTCCTTGTCAAGGAACGAGCCGCCCATCAACCCAAGCGTTGCGTCCAAGTACTGTTTCTCCTCGTACGTCTTGCTGTCGGTGGCAGTGATATCTGCGAGCTCTTCCAAAGAGGATGCAGCCTGAGTACGAGGCTTCTTACGCTGCTGCTTAGGACCGAATGTACTGGAATACGACTCGGTCTCGATGATTCTTGCAGTGGGCGACTCGGTGGCATCTTTTTCGTCCAAAAGCGACATGGGCAACTTGTTTCGGCGCAACAACACAGAGTATGAGTCGTGCTTCTTGTCGCCCATGGCCTCACGGAAATGCGTCAAGGCATCTTGTCCAATGACACGCGTGTTGCCAAACCACTTACGGTTTGGGTCCACACGGGCAATGGGCGCATCTGTCGACTGGAGGGCAGCTGCGCGGATGATCTCACCCTTAGCATTGCGAACCGCCCGCCCTGTCTTGTACATCTGTAAATGCTTGACCTTCTTCGCATCACGGTAGAAGTTCTCACCTTTCACTCGAAGGTTCGAGTCACGGGTGTCGCCTTCTCTCGTGCGTCTTTGTTTTTCTTTCTTTTGCGTACCCATGATGGTGCTGTGGTTGTGGAAAAATACTGAAGACTGAAACTTAGGTTAGTGGGTACATGCAGGGGCGATGAGATGAGCTCTGATGGGGCTGGGATAGTATTAAAGAAAGTGACGAAAATAAAAGGCATATTAGTAAATTTCTAGGTGGATTGGAATTTCCGGGTTGGGATTTGGTTATTTCTGGAATTTTGGATTTAAAATAGGTGAAATGATGGACTTTCACTTGAACGAGGATCGACGAGTGGAACGAAGAATTGCGAAGAAAATATGAAGAATACGTAGAAAAGCTTAAGAATATTTTGTCAAGTTGAAGCTGTCAACGTCATATGAATGATACTTGGGGTCTTGGCTCTGTTGGGCTGGTAAGTCTCTTTGTTCAAGCTCTGCTCCTATAGCGTTGAGTTTGCTTCAAAATAGTAGTAACATGTCGCAGAAGGATCTTGTCAAGGAAATAGGTTTTATTTCTCGGCCGCTTGTTGTTGCTGGTGTTGTTTATTGGTCTGTGCCTCAGGATTTGCAGCCATTCCCAAATAGGCAAGTCAACTACAGGATCAATCGAAAAAAACAGAACGTTCGCCAGACACTAGCATGGTACATGCGCTCGGTCTCAATAATTGATTCATGCCTGATCTCTAAAATCGAGGCTCAGGGTCATCGTTAACTGAGTTGAACGATGGATATAGTAAAAAAGCAACGGCAATGGCCAGCACGACAAGGCTAGAACCCAAATGGGAGTGAAAGGATGATATTGTAGTATCGATTTGTTCTTTAAGCCATACAAGCAGTCTTTTGTAATTCCATCTGAAGGGTGCGATTGAACATCACCGTTTCTTCGGCTAAGTCCAAAAGAAGGCAACGGCTGACCTTTTTAAACGAAAATCTATTGACTTCGATCTCCAACTCAGTCGAGATCGAATAGAGATTCACCTCTGTATTACGAACCCAATCCCCACCGAGTCCTCTATATCCTCACCACAGCCCAAACAGAACCCGTCTCGCACACAAAAAATCTTTTTAAAATTTCTGTTCATTCTATTCCAATTGAAATTATTCTTGAAAATAATCTGTTGTTTTAAGGGCGTACAGCAACCAACATACCGCAACCTCACTCTAATCATCACTAATCAACTCTTATCCACAATTACACAATCTTGCACTATACTCAATTCGGGTATAAATCGGTGCTGCGGATTCAATTGTATCATACATCTCTTTCCTGGGTCATAGTTAATTCCATTCTTGAACACATTCCTTAGGCTTCCTTCTCACTACCCTTTCTTCCGATAACCTCCAATCCTCCGGATGGCCACCGATCTCCTGTTCCTCGGCGACTTGACGGCCACTCAGGACCATTTCCTTAAACGGTTTCTCGTGGAGGCATGTCTCAAAGAGGAATTACACCACTTGTCTGAGCCTGGATGTCTCGGCAACTTGGGCCCTCCATTTGTGACCAACAACGAAATCCCACCCGTCGATTTACCGCTTCTCAAGTACTTTTTCTCCAATTATGTGGCATCCTTCCCTTTCATAACTAATAACGCGGAATCAGAACAGGTTATGTTCTGGAACGATACCGTACAACCATTTCTCGAAAGCATCAATGCTAAGCGGCTCTCGAATGCGTCGGACCGCAAGGAGAATGTAACAAAACGTAAGCAGATCAACACGCGTCTTTTGCGCACGCTACTTTTGTTCTTCAACTCGATGCTCAGCTCAAAGAAGGAGCTCGAGTATCTAAGCACCGACCACCTAAAGCCCTCGGACCAGGGCAAGCTTGATAAGTTGGCGCAGACAGAAGTGCTGCTGAAGCGTGGTCTTGGTGCAGTATACAAGCCGCATGGTCTCACTGAGTACTCAAAGATGGACTATATAAGTAATACTAGTATAGATATCCGAGCGGTTGAGATTGTCAAGAACGACGAACCCACGCAATCTTGGACAATATTCAACCCGTTTACTACCGTTGCCAATTTGAAACTGCATTATAGATATATATTACAGGTGACAAAACGTCATAAGTCAGAACAGGGCCATTACACATACGCCAGCCACTTCATTGCGCGGCGCTACTCGGACTTCGAGAAGCTCGAATCAGCGCTCAAAAAGGCGTTCCCGGGGCTCATGACCTCCCTCAACAGGCTCCCTAAGAACATCAAGAACGACAAGGGTGTCCGTGTGAACGCCAAGTCAGAAGCATCTGCCACCACCGAAGCCGCCAGCGTACACGATGATTCGCTGGAAGTTTCGCTTACGCGTGCAGAAACGTATAAATACTTCCGTGAGAAGCATCGTTTGGCGCTCCGCGGGTACATCTGTAACTTGGCCAACGTCCCCGAAATTGCGCATTGCGAGACGTTCCAGACGTTCATCGCGGATCCAGACCAAACATTCTACGACTTGAGTGCGCGTCAAATGAACGATTACCGTGAACGTACTATCTTGGAACAAAATCGGCTCACTACGCAAGAGGAGTTTCAAAACAGAATTGCCAACGTTGTGTTTCACCTATCTAAGAACATTGAACTGTTTAAGGAGCAGATTGTGTCGGAGCCGCACCTGCTCAACAAAGTTTTTCAAGAAATTGGGACCAGTAAGCTGGTTGATGACCTCTCACCGCTCCTCCGTACGTTTTTGGAATGGTGCAAGCTCGAAGTCGCTGCCACGTTGTATCAGCTCTTTCTCACTCAGGACAACTCGAGCGAGTGGTTCCATAAGTGTCGTAAATTCCATCGGTTGTTCCCGTACAAGATTTGTTACGGTATCTTAAAGTATACGAACCCTGTAAGCATCGTGTCCAAGATCGTAGACCTTCTCCTTCTAGACATTCCCTCGTTTGGCAAGAAAAAGGATAATCACGTTAACAATCTCCTCTCTATGATTTTCGTGATGTTGTTGGACGAAGATTTGGAAGACTATTCCAAGGAAAGAGACAAGCACTTGAACGAGCCTCCATTAAACGTGCCCGAATTCGACGTGTTCAAGGCCAGAATCGACTACTTCATAAATGATTTGGACTACTACATGCAAGAAGACATAAAGGAAGAGAGTCTTAAGGCAGGCACAGACTACCTTCTCGAAATCTTATCTTCGCCATTAGTGGAGCCTCCCCTTTCTCAAAATGACAAAAAAGTGTTCGATACGGTCATTAAGCCATCTTATGATGCATACTGTCTGCTTGAAAAAAGTAAGAAACTAGAGGGAACTTCCGTCTACACTTCTCTTAAACAGTTGTGGCAGTTGGACGTGCGGACTAGAGACAAAAACGTTATGAAACAGCTTTGGCAGGAACCAGAGCTCACCAAACTCATCAAAAAGTTTCTTACGATCTTCTATCAACCGTTGATGCGTGTAATGAAGAAGTGTGATGTACACCTTGTATTCCTTGACTTTCAGCACTTCTTGGACGATTTAATAGCCGAGCTCACCCGGTTAGACGAAGGTGGAATGTATTTCACTAGCTCTGTTGAGATGTTCGATCGATTTAAGCGACTCCTCGATAAACACGAGGATGGTTTCTGGCGGTTCTTAAGAGACCTCTATCTGAAGGACGACAGCCATTTGTTCATGAATTTAATCAAGTGGATCGAGAGTTTTTTGATTGCATTGCGTACAAAGTTTGTTACTCCTGAAAAGGTGGAATTAGATTTTGCTGCAATGACGCCAGAAAGCGCAGTCGACCCCAAAGAGTTTGTTTCAGAGTTGGACCTTCAGATAGAGGCAATTTTGAGCAAGCGCCGCCTTCTTAAGGAGTACTTGGAGGAAAGCGCGGCATCCAACTCTTCATCTGACGGACTGTCTTCGTCGTCGAACGAAAAGGACCTGGATGTAAACATTTCGGCGCAGAAAGCAATTGGAAACAAGTGGAACAACATCAACTCATCTGTGTTTGACGTACAAGCACAGGACCTCGGGCTCGCGAAGGACGATTTTGCAGAGTTTAATTTCAACGCAGGAGAACCTAAATTTGGCTCAGATAATCGTACCACTAAAGTACTTCAGGAGATTGCAAAGTTAAACGCTGCCGCAAAGAAGGACCTTGGGCCAGAGATGCAGAAACTTGTCCAGCCAACTCACAATCAAATTCGAAACATTTTATTGTAGTTGATATAAGAAAAGATGCGATGGTCATGAGTGAATGAAGGAGACGCAACTGCAATGTACTCAGCTTCAGCAGCTAAGTAGCCAAATAGTAAAAACACCTGTAATAGAAGTATGATTCAAGTGAGTGGGGAGCCTTTCAGCCATTTTTGGCAGCTTCAATTCGTAAATACCTCAAGCATTGTCTGAATGCACCTTAACACTTAATTGTTATGAATTCCCATGGTCTTTTATCAGATTGGGAGTTTGTTAGTCTGTATCCTGTTCTGTACTTCTGGTTCTTTTAGTAGCACAATTAGTCTAGTTATCGCTACAATCAAATAGTATTATAGTTAAAATTTGCAACCTGATTACATTTCTTGAAAGCGCTGTTGCTTCAAATATAGCTTGAAGCTGTTCTTTTGACTAAATCAAACTGTCGAAATCCGAGCGATTTGGGTCCAAAGCAAAGCCGTAATCAAAAGCAGCCGATTACTACGTATTAGGAGAGAGAAATGATTCCTTTTGAGTTCTTTTTATTCAGGTCAACTTGGTTGGGACGCTCGAAAACGATTGTTACTAGCCGAACATATGGCGAAGCGGTGAACATCCTGTTCTACGAATATGAACGTTTCGTAGTTGCAAGTTGTTCAACCTG
This sequence comes from Australozyma touchengensis, assembly GCA_030566735.1. NCBI lineage: Eukaryota > Fungi > Ascomycota > Pichiomycetes > Serinales > Metschnikowiaceae > Australozyma > Australozyma touchengensis. The sequence continues at coordinate 800,871 of JAKUAS010000005.1, read as the reverse complement.
AGCTACTCGAGTCTTTGCATATAGGAATGTTTGCTTTTGCGCTAGAGTTGCCCCTTTCGGAGCCGACGGAACTTGTGAAGCAGGCGCTGGGCTCAAACGTCGCAAAGTCCTACACGCTGATCCCTCTTTCACTTGATTGCAACCAAATGCTTTGAATTACTCGAGAAAATTTCTTACTGGGCATTTTAGACTTGTTTGTGGCAGTTCTCCTCCTTTCCAATTACCCAGAAATCGAGTGCGTAAAGAAAACGGACCCGATATCAAAAAAGTTTAGGTGATCAGGTTTGAGAAACGATTTTGCCATTTTGACTATTGACGAGGATAGCTTATGCTTTCCTCGTTTGTCAATTTACATCATTCGAAGGAGCAAGATTTCTGAATATAACTAATGTAAAGAGTTGGTCACTTATCGTCAAGCCCACTCAATAGGTTCTTTTTTCTTTTCGAGCCCGGATCTTTTTTGATCCCCCAGATTACCTCCTGTTCTTCTCTGGACATGCTCCAATTGACAGAACAATATAAATTCTGTCCCCAAAGAGCTCCCCCAATAATCTCTAGTTGAGCTCGATTACTGTTCTGCTTTTAGCCTATGTTCAGCTTGTGCTATTCCTCATCAATTAACACAAGCTGCCCGTGGCTTGCATTAACGCATTGGGTGCAAATGGCAGGACTGTCTGCAGTCCTTGACATAACAACAAAAGGCAATGTTCCGTGAGAACCACCATCACAAATCGTCCAAGAAACCGCAGCCCCTTTCCGCAGGAGCCATTTACATCTCTTATCGCTTTTATCTTAAAAAAAAGTCTTCGTGTTTTTCACAGCCATCCCGGGAGTCTCTTCCTGCACAAAAAAGAAACGAGGCGATCGAGTCCCCTTTAATTACCACCCGTCATCTCTTTAAGAGACGAAAGAAGCATCTCCTCTTTCTTGAGAAACACCTGTATTACCACCGTATTAATTGTACATCGACCTAACTTTGATCAAAGAATAGCTCAAGGATTCCATGAAAAGATATACGAGAATACCGAACTAATACGAGCGAGTACGACAAAAGCGAACAAACCGATCCAATACGACCACGTACGAATTAATTGGCCGTTCAGAAGATTCAAGCGGCAAATTTCTAGACTGAATTTGAACAAAAACTCCGAACTGGTCAAATTCGACTGTAATAACCTTCAACACCCTTTTAAGATCTCTCTTTACATTATCTCGCCATGGCAACAGAGACAGAGGTCAGAAACAGATTCCATTTCAATCACGCACTGCTAGAAGGTCCTAGCAAGTCGACTGATGAGCTCTTGGTCGAGCGTTTGGATGCCTTCCTCTCATCCATCGAAAGACGGTTGCACAGTTTCGAGACCTACTTCCAGCTCACAAACAAAGCCGACGAAGACGACAAGCTGCCGTTGTGCGCACCCCTGTCGCGCAGGTCCAGTGCCGTTCTGATGCTGCAAGTAAAGGAGTTTTCTCGCACAAACCTTAATCGAGTGTATGAGCACCTCACCGCAGTAAAGGATCAGATGCTCCGGACATCGGTCCAGAACCTCGACTTTCTATATAAAACTCTCGATGATAAGTATAATGATTTGTTTGACGACAGCGAAACGGGAAATGATACGGAGCTTGATGGTACGAATACAGTGGAGGGCGAGGCATTCGAGGACTCCGCGGCAGGAAACAGCGACATCACAAAGAAAATCATCACAAACCTCAATTTCTTCGAGGAGAAGTTGTTGCAAATCGACGCGTTTATTAAAAGCAAGACCCCGCTGGCGACAGATGACTATGAAGAAGACGCCAAGTTCAAGCGGTTCCGGTTCTTTAACTTCAACAAGGCTCTCAAGATTGGCCAGTCCGAATATCTCCACTACTATCAGTTGCCCTTGAGCTGGCGTGAAAACAGGTACATCATCAATGGGTACCGTTTCAGTCTTAGCCATCTGACGATGTTCCAGTCGATCTTCCACTTTAACCACAACGAAACGTGGAACATTTGGACACATATCTTGGGTGCGATCGCCATTCTTTACCTTGGTTTGATCTACTATCCTTCTACCGATGCCTACAAACATAGTTCTGTTGGCGACAACGTAATAATGACCGTGTTTATCATGGCTGCCTTAAAATGTCTCATAAGCTCTGTTCTCTGGCACACTTACTCCACGTACGCGCAACTCACCATCCGCAACCGGTTTGCGTGTGTGGATTACACTGGCATTACTGTCTTGGTGACGTGCTCCGTCATCTCCGCTGAGTACTGTAGCTTGTACAATTATCCTAAACTTCTAGCTGCATTCATGACTTTTTCCATCGTTGCCGGTCTCGGTGGCTTTGCTTTTAACTGGTCCAGCTACTTCGATCGCCCCGAATGCCGTCCCTTACGTATAGGTTTCTATGTGTGTTTGGCTGCACTCGGCGCCACGACGTTCTTGTTCAAATGGTACTATGACGGCTTCTTTGATGCTGTCACTTTCTACGCGCCCTTGACGTACAGGTCGTTTGTTTGGTACTGGATCGGTGTCATCTTTTATGGTGGCCTCATTCCAGAAAGATGGAGGTACGATGTGGTGATCCACGAAGATGAGACTTGTAATCACACGCACGGCGTTCAGGACGTGTTGTTGGGCGATATTGAGAACTGTGGAGAGGAAGAATTGCAGAACCTTACGAACGAAATAAAGTCGAAGCAAAGAGACGAGTCGCGCAGAAGCAGTGTTGCCACGATCGCAACGCAGGCCTCTGAACAGAGTTACTGTAGCGTCGAAGTAATTCCAGACAATGATGAAGCGGCTGAATCCTCTGAGGTGGTAAGCGCCGAGGAGAGCGACGAGATTAAGTACAAGGACATCTTGGAAAAGCATTTTCCCGAAAGACCACGACTTACGCCATACCACAACGACTTTCTCTCGTTATGGTGGGTTGATTACGTGTTTCAGAGCCACAACTTGTGGCACATCTTCGTTGTGTTTGGTGTGGTTGGCCACTTCTTTTGCATAGTAGACATGTTAGAGACGAACCATCGTGAGCTTCTTGGCATCTAACGTTGAATGCTGGTACTGAAACATTCTTACTTTTCTTCTATACTTTTGGAAATCATATATTACTGAAACATTATTTCGCACATTAATTATTGTAAGCGGCGTAAAATCATTTCTTTAGCGACTGGTTTAGAACTTGAGACCATTTCAAGTTACTATCAATTGCACTATTACGTGTTTAATCTTTATCCCATGTAATGCTTTCGGTCTGTCGTTAGAGACAGTGGATTTCTGTCAACCCTTGCTGCTGTTCGGCCAATACTGCACTTAGCTGGTTTTGTTCCCGTCACCATCGCCAACTTTCTTAGCCATAATGACGTCTAGTGATGTCTAGTGTGGTTGAATGGAATGTTGTCTGCCGTCTTAGACAAAAGCCGCTGCTGGTTCTCCTAAAACGGCAATGCTCGCGGCAAAGATAACAGACATATGAAGCTTGGTCCCCACGAGCGTGGAGGTGTGCATCCGAGGAACATTTTTTGACTCTAGATGGCATCATCGTGCCGATGTTGACGGTTGCAACTTGCTATGTACAGGCCGGGATAATAGGGTTCGTAGCCGAGACCGTTCAGGAACCACCATAAAGAGGCTAAAACGAGGGATCTCGACAGCCCAAGGCAGATAAGGGCTTCGAACACTATCTTGACTTTCTAAAAGTTATTTCTGTTTCGCATTTGTGTTCACACGGCGGCTCTTTCTGGCACATTCTTGCGAAGCAAACTTGCAAGTTTCATGCTGTGACCTGCATAGACGTGTCATTACATAATGATGCTTCGTGTGTACATTCTCCGATGACATCCACAAAACAATCACAATTATAAAAGCAGCGTAATCGCACGCTGTGCTTGTATACTCCGGATCATCAGGTCAAACTAATCGCTCTTTCACTGGCGCCCAGATACTAAGACAAGAAACAACCGCTTGTACATTGACACATTTTCTACACAGGCGCGCTCACATCAATTTGCAATCAAACCGACTATATTCAAATCAAGCACATTATGGTCGGGATAAATAGAACGGCTACGTTTGGGCTCAAGGGCCGCGCTTTGCGTCTAGCCGTCACCATCACCGCCGTCATTGGTTTCTCCCTCTTTGGTTACAACCAAGGTATGATGGCTGGTATCATCACAGGAACTGAGTTTAACAGCGAGTTTCCTGCCACTGATATGAATCTCGGCGAGAAGCACCACGTCACTGTCATTCAGGGTGCCGTTACGTCGTGTTACGAACTCGGCTGCTTCTTCGGTGCCTTGTTCGCTCTCTTCAGAGGTGAACACACTGGCAGAAAGCCACTCATCATCGCCGGATCGCTCATTATCATCACCGGTGTTCTTCTCTCTGTCACTACATTTAAGGCTCACTGGGGTCTTGGTCAGTTCGTCATTGGTAGAGTCATCACCGGTATTGGTAACGGAATGAACACTGCCACCATCCCCATTTGGCAATCTGAGATGTCGAGAGCCGAAAACAGAGGTCGTTTGGTCACTTTTGAGGGTTCAGTTGTCGCCGTAGGTACCTTGATCGCCTACTGGTTGGACTTTGGTCTTTCTTACGTCAACTCGTCTATTCAATGGAGATTCCCTGTAGCATTCCAGATCGTCTTCGCCTTGTTTCTCCTCGTTGGTATTTCCAACTTGCCTGAGTCTCCTAGATGGTTGATTTCAAAGAGCCGCAAGGATGAGGCCAAGCAGATCTTGGCCAACTTGAACGATGTCTCGATCGACTCCGATGAGGTTTTCGCCGAGGTCACCGTTGTGGAGGATGCTGTGCAACGCTTTTCCAAATCGCAAGTGGGCTTCAAGGACTTGTTCTCCGGAGGCAGAACGCAGCATTTCCAAAGAATGGTTATTGGTGCATCCACCCAATTCTTCCAGCAGTTCACGGGTTGTAACGCGGCCATTTACTACTCCACGGTGTTGTTCGAAACTACTATTTTCCATGGCCAAAGAAGATTATCCTTGATTCTTGGTGGTGTCTTTGCAACCATCTATGCGCTCTCTACCATTCCAGCTTTCTTCTTGATCGACACTTTCGGAAGAAGAAACTTGTTTTTAGTTGGTGCTTTGGGTCAAGGTATTTCCTTCACCATTTCCTTTGCTTGCTTGATTAACCCTACCACCGAGAATGCCAAGGGTGCCGCTGTCGGTATCTTCCTCTTCATTGCATTCTTCGGCTTCACGATCTTGCCTTTGCCATGGATCTACCCACCAGAGATCAACCCCATGAGAACTAGAACTGTCGCCACGGCCGTTTCTACCTGTACCAACTGGATCACCAACTTCGGTGTCGTCATGTTCACTCCTATTTTCATGGACACGTCCGCTTGGGGCGCATACTTGTTCTTCGCCGTGATGAACTATTTATTCGTACCAATCATCTTCTTCTTCTACCCTGAAACCGCCGGAAGAAGCTTGGAGGAGATTGACATTATCTTTGCCAAGGCTCACGCTGATGGTCGCCAACCATGGAGAGTTGCCGCCACCTTGCCCAAGCTCTCATTCAAGGAAATCGAGGCTCAAGGTACGCAATTGGGACTTTACGACGGCGATTTCGAGAAGGAGGGCTTCGATGTCAAGGAAGATGTCAGCTCTAGTGCGTCGGACCAGTCGCCTACTCCCGCCGAGGAGTTGCCCACTAATGGAATGTTGGTTCCAGAAAACCAAGTGTAAATTAGATTTATTATAAACATTGTTATTGTTTAGAAATTTTGTAGGACTTTTTGCGTAACCCTGGCTATGCAGAGGGTTGAATTGAAGACAGAACGTGGAGAACTGGAACAACTAAAGGTATGGCAGGCGTGCGAAGTAGAGCGTTGGAATTACGGCGATTCGTTTATTAAAAAATTGCATTTTGCTTGTAGATCGTAAACTGGTTTACATTTCCAAAGCTCTGCATTTTCAAAATGAAATGCAAAGGTGGTAAAAGCTGGAAACGGAAAGAATAACCTTGATTCTGCCAAAACAGCGCCGAACAGCCCCAATTACAAAGGAGAATTAGAGCTGATTCTGAGCATTATTTTTATCGTTATTTAGTTCGTCCTTGTTTGTTCCTTGAAAGTCATCACATTCCTCCACACAAGGCCAATTTGCAACCACCACTGGTCTTGCTGATATCCGCCACAAACCCCGTTTGTCAAGTTCTAACAGGCAGGCACTGCGAACACCGCTACATACTCAATTTCCTTTCGACTATGGACTCTGACGACGAACCTTTGACCCTCAGCGCGGCCACACTAGCGGCACTCCAACAGTTCAAACAGGAGGAAGAAACCCGCAAGGAGGAGTTCAACAAGTTGTTCCAGCAGCTGGAGGAGCGATTTGAGAGACGCACGTTTTCGATTGACCAGTTTAAAGAGGACTGGCAGCTCTCACAATTCTGGTATTCGGACGAAACCGCCGATGTACTTGCACAGGCATTGCTCGAAGGCGCCGACGAAGATACGGTCGTCTGCATTGCTAGTGCGCCTGCGGTGTACGCAGCAGTCACGAGGATTCCCGAGGAAGAGCTCCCCACCAAGCATATTTACTTGCTTGAGTACGACACTCGGTTTGGAGTGATGTCAGGCAAAGAACACTTCTTCCAGTACGACTACAACTTCCCCGACCAGATTCCCTCGGAGCTCCGCAACAAGTGCCACCGGCTCTTGATCGACCCGCCTTTTTTGGAGGAGGAGTGCCAGACAAAGTCGGCGCAAGCCGCCCGTAACCTTTTGGTCGAGGACAGGGGTCAGACAACCAAAAGCGGCGACAAGACGTGGAAGTTGGTATCGTGCACGGGTGAGCGGATGCGCGACATCATCGCTTCCACGTACCCGGAGACGAAGCCCACTTCGTTCTTGCCACAGCACAAGAACGGGTTGAGCAACGAGTTCCGGTGCTATGCCTCGTTTGAGTGTTCACATTGGAAGTTTGACAACAGCGTGTAGGCGAAGGACGAGTTAAGACGATGAGACGATGGGAAAAGGATGTAGAGCAGACGTTTTGAATGAAGTAACTAGGACATTACACTGTAGAGGCCCAAACAAAAAGGAGGGCGAAGGTTTCCGACTGTTTGGAGTTTTGTTATACAATTAGCCTTTCATATTAATAAGAGCAATTGGCTATCTTGTGGTGTAAATCACTTTTGCAAGCAGGCCCATGTCGAGGGTGAACCGAAATCCAAGCAAAGAGAGCTTGAAAAACAGCAGTAACCGACACGAAAAGAGACGATTTCAAAACCGTAAGAAGCCGGTTCTGAGTAGTACTGACACTAAGACTGCGTTCAGTGCAACTCGGCGGCACGATTACAACAACTATACATACTCAAGAAATATAATCAACAGGAAAATTCAGAAATGATATTAGAAGCAGCGGCTCACGATGAATGAAAAAAGGCTTGCAACCTCTACTCCTACGACCCTCTTGTCCCCTTTCCTACTTCGCCTACAATCCCCCCTCCGATATCCCAATAGAATCCAACAAACCAATCTGTCTCTATCTCCGCACCAACGTCCTCCATTGAAGCTTTTCCTCGTCTTTTTCCATTTTGTCTTTATTACCCCCGTGCAGCCCTAACTAATAGCGGTCGTGCACACCCCAGGCGCACAGACCACCCACGCCAAAAGCAGCCCGAAAATTTTTCTCTTCCTCCACCGAAAATGTCCTTCTCTGATTTCTCCAAAGTCGAAACCATCAAGTCTCTCAACGACTTCTTGGCTGACAAGTCTTACGTCGACGGGTATGTTGCGCACAGCGAAACGTTCGAATGATGATCATAATCTTTGGTCCGTGTTTATGAGGTGGCCTCAAGACCCACCGTATGAGTGACAAAGAAGATTTAAATAAAATCCCTGACAAACGTTCAGCTCGGGAACGGGTAGAGATGACTCCGGAGGAGTGGATCTGGTGCCAATTGACCGATTGGGCCGGTGCTCAACGGTTGGCGAAAAATTCACGATTGAACAATTCGACTGCAATTGAAGGATCTGCGTTGCTCCAAACGGCGTCCTTCTGACGCGTATGGCTTCCTTCCACGCGCTTTCTTATCCTTCCTCCTTCCTGTCCTTTTCTACCCTTCCCTGATCCCTTGCCCATCTTTACTAACAAATAGTACCTCCGCCACCCAAGCTGACGTCGCTGTGTACGAGTCTTTCCAAAAGACCTACCCTAACTTCGCCAGATGGTTCAACCACATCGCCTCTTTCTCTGAGGAGTTCACCACCTTGCCAGCTGGTTCTGCCCCAGTCGCTGCCGCTGCCGCTGAGGAGGAGGAGGACGACGAGGACGTCGACTTGTTCGGTTCCGACGACGAGGTCGACGAGGAGGCCGAGAAGTTGAAGCAGGAGAGATTGGCCGAGTACGCCGCCAAGAAGGCTGCCAAGGGTCCTAAGCCTGCCGCTAAGTCCATTGTCACCTTGGACGTCAAGCCATGGGACGACGAGACCAACTTGGAAGAGTTGTTGGCAAACGTCAAGGCCATCGAGATGGAAGGTTTGGTATGGGGTGCCCACCAATGGATCCCTGTTGGTTTCGGTATCAAGAAGTTGCAAATCAACTTGGTTGTTGAGGACGCCAAGGTCTCCTTGGACGAGTTGCAGGCTTCTATCGAGGAGGATGAGGACCACGTCCAATCTACCGACATTGCTGCCATGCAAAAGTTGTAGATGGACTTAATGTTTACTTCTTTGTTTTAGTGAAATTAAATATTTGATGAACGACGTGTCGTGGTTTGAATGTAATGCAACGTAGTACGAGCGGTATGAGTAGTGGGGCCAGAGCTATTTGGTTACTATCCCGATTGTTGGTTCTCTATTTACGATACTGACGTATATATACGAGTGACAGTGCTGGGTACAGCACCACTAAAACCACCAAATAAACCTTCAATGCCTAAAAACCAGTTCCTATAAGAATGTCCGTTTTAATTAAATGTGCGATAACTTACCAATTCATCTCTAAATCTTTTACAATGGAAGATAGTCTACCTTCTCCTCTAACCAATCCAGAAGCACCTCTTCTTGCGTAACCCCTCTTTCCCACACCTGCTCGACAATCCAGCGAAGTGAAAAAAGCGTCCCCATTTGAGCGGTCTCGTATAATCGCACCATGTAGCGATGTAACGCCTCACGTTCTGTGGGTGTAACACACTCGCACCCAATGGCATACACCGGCCAGACCATCTGCGTAATAGTGGGGGATGTAGAAGGCATCGACGCATATATGTTTATAAACTCATTGACTGCGGCGGAAATGGCCCGTTGCCGTTCTTCAGTGCGGTAAAGTCGAAGGAGCGACACCCACACGGCTAGTGCCCAGCACTGAGCGCCTTTGAGCTGAAGTACGTAGTCCTGGTCGGGCGAATATTTGATGTAGTCTCGATACGCAAAGAGCTGCTGTTTAACCCGCTCGAACTCGGCGCGAAAACGGGCATCGTCACGCATGTATCCCTCGTGGATCTCGTGGCGCAAGAAACACACCTCCAGCATCGCAGTAAAGATTTCGCCAGGACATCCCATCATGTGGAGCGTCGAGAAGTCGTCATTCATGGTGCCGTACCAGTCGGGACTACAAAACGGAAGTCTGCAGTCGGGAGACACGATGGCACTCACCGTATCGTACCACGAAAGCACAGAAACCAACGAGAGCTTGCTTTCGTGGTCCTTGAGCGACTCGTAGAAGTCCAGCGCGTGGCAGAGCGAAGCAAACACCTTGAGTAAGTACCGTGCAAGGGACGACTTGCCCTTTTCTAAGACGGCAAAAAGAATATGCACGTTGACCAACACAATGATGACAAACGAGCGGATGTTCACGGCAGTCGGTCCGTCGACGTCCAGCGCCGAAAAAGAAGTCAATTTCGTTGACTTTGACGAGGGTAAAGCAGAGGAAGAATCCGCCGTCAACGACGATGTAGACGACGAGATTGACTGGATCAAATGGCTCATGGTACTGTGGATATGTGCAATGCCCTGCTTATAGTATTCGTTGCCGCCCTCACGCGATTCGTAGATGTGAATGCATGCTAGAGAAATGAAGCAACTTCTGGCAACGTCAAAGTCGCAGTAGCGCAACGCCAAGTCAGGCCACGGTGACCGCGGATGCGCATCAAGAAGCGGCAAGAGCTTCTGGAAGAAATGCCGCAACATACGATTCTCTTCTTGGTAAGACATGGCGGTGCCGGCGCTCGTGACAGTTCCATCGATGCGCCCTCCGTCAAACACAGTTTTCGGGCCCATCAATGGCATAAACTCCGGCGGCACGACCGCCGCGTCATCAGGCAGCGAATTCGTATCGCCATTGGCGGTATCGGTGAGAAGATCGTCGAAGAGTTGTGTGAGCGGAGACTTAGCAACCCCCTCCGGCTGAAACGCTAATTCTGGGGGCACACGGAGGAAGCTGTCAAGGTTTTCAAAGAGTGCGGTGTTGAATTTCGCTGTTTTTGAGGGAGTCGTCGCCTCCATTGTGGTGTTTTGTGGGTCCATCTGTTGTGACGAGACCTCCTCGAATACATCTTCCACAAGTTCCTTTTTTAGCAGAGACAGCCGCATCATCACGGGCAAATCGGTTTCCAGTAACTGGCTCTGCTCTGAAGAGCTAATGCTGCGATTCATAGCTGCCGCCGAATACCCCAGCGCAGAGTCGCTATCCGACCCGTTTTTCGGCTTTAGCTTTCGTTTCAGCACTGCGAAAACGTCCTTTAGCCGATGACCATCTGTGTTGAACATCAATTTCATCTGATAGCCCTCGCATGTCCTGTTTGTGGAGACGCAGTTGTTGCAATGCGGTTTGGCCTCGTCACATTTGCGATGTCTGCGGTTAGTATCCACCGTGCGAGCTGAAAACTTCGCGAACGTACCTGCGCTTACATGTCCAGCATCCTGTGCGCACACGTGTGATTTTTGACATTTGTGAATGGGTTTAGGAAGTTCAGAGGTGGAAATGTCGTTGGTGGCTGGGATGGGATCCCATCCTGCACACGAGCTGTCATCGGGGGAAAACATTGCCGAATCGGGAAGGCCGATCCGAACCGAGTCCGATCGACAGAAGCGAGAGCCTTTCTGGGGAAATTGAACTTTCTACTGGTGATTTTAAACTTTATTAATTTAATTATGAAAAAATTGCGAGTCTTGACGCGATGTTTAGCTGTGAAGAAACTGTATATAATAGCCAGGTACAGGATTATCTGATAATGGCTGCAAATTACTGGTTACTGTTATGAACCTGGAACAGGGAGTTCCAAACAAACTAAGCCAAGGCCAAAAAATTAATAGAGCGTTGGATATGCTCTTAATCATGCCATATCGAGACTCCAGAGCCACTCGAGTTTCACGTTGTTTATCGATTACAAAGAAAACATTTGAAAAGCAATTCGCTTTAATGCATTAATTACTTTCTTGCTTTTTCTGCTTTTCTATATTTCAAACTAGAAGTATTGTCGCTGAGTCGACGAGTCCAGCGAATGCAGTTCTAAAAGTGCCCGTGGGACATAGTCGGAGACGGCTGAAACAGGCATCTTACAGCCCAATGGCCACTTGGAGTCTGAGTGCACATCCTGCCAGTCGACCACTGTGTCAAACCTGATATTATCATTTTCTTTCTCTAGTTTGAGGTGGAAGAGTACCAACTGATCGAAAAGGTAGTTCAAGTCGTTGAGAACCACACCCGACGAGCTGGTAAATACCGACTTATCGATTCGGAGCGATGTGGTAGATTGAAGGCTCGAAATGTATCGGTCGTTTTTCTTCTCGGCGAGTTTATTCTTAAGCCGAGATACCAAATGAGTTTTCGAAGGTTTAAGCGTGCTGACACTCTTGCTCTGGATCGAAAGAAGCGCAAAGTTCACGAGCCCCAACGCAAGCCCTAGCTTATCCTTCTGGTAGTACTCGATTGCAAGAAACAACGCGGCGTAAGCCGACGCATACTTCTCTAAGAGCTGCAAGTAGCTCAGCCAGTTGTCCGTGCATAGCTGGAGCTCTGCGGAATCGCGGCGCGCAGCTTCAAGATTACGAACTACATTCTGACAGTTGTTAATTTCGTCAAGGACCCAAATAGCTACGCGACAGAGAACGCCGTTATTAGACGAGTCAAACGAGTCATGGTCTGTAAAAGCCACACGATTGGCCCACAGCGATTTGCACAAAAGCAGCATCTGGATGCCGATGTTGCATACTTGATCGAGAAGAACGAAAACAGTCAGACTTAGCAGGCCACCTACACATACGCACCTGAATTGTGCACCAAACAGACATAGGCCAAGCGCGCTTTTATAGTACGCAGACACGGCCTTCCACTTCAGGTCGACGTCTTGAGCCAGAGAGTCACCACGTTGGTCAACCTCAATAAGCTCGTTGGTGAGTTCGGCGCCTAGTCGTGTATACATGAACGATGCTGCTACAGCTGCCACGAGGATTTCATTTGCTAAGTTCCATTGGAACCGTTTCTTTGGTGCTAGGACGTTTGTCCACGGAACAGAAGCGCCTAGTTCAGTTTGTTCTGCCAAATTGGCCACAACCGCCACCTCTTTAGACCCTGCACGCGACACAAGGAGATCGAAGATACCGTCCAAGTATTCCTGAAGCTTCATCACATAGCGGACGCTTTCTGCGTGCGTCGAGGGCGGCGTGGTGTCGATAGTGGCTCTAAGGGCTAATAGGTGCGGGGGAAGAAGGGCAAGCGAATCCGAAAAGGTCTTGGGAGCAGGAGGAGTATTCGGAAGAACGATCATGATTGCGCAGCAAGATAAGAGGAAGATGTCTAAATGGAAATGGCAGTAGTTGTGGTAGAAGTAATGGTGTGCGTGCAGTGATATGTGGAGAGATAAGGGAAGATAGGGAAACGTAGTAAATATCGGGAAGGGAAATTTGGAGAGCATTAAATAGTGCCCGAATTCGTAATTTCTTTTTTTTTTTCAATTTTCAGGGGGTTGTGTGGTTAAATGTTCGTGTGAAGGTGGAATGTGAACGAAGGAGAGATGAGCTGCAAAAGGAGTCGTTTCCCCATTGAAGAAAGAAAAGGATTGAAGCAAAATTGAATTTATTTTCAGGATGCTCTTCGACTTGGTCTTTGTGGAAGCACCGATTTCTTGCCACACCACAGAACACAAGGACCACCAACACAAATCCTTACAGGGCTCCTACCACAAACAACATAAATAGACAGAGATTTCCCTAATCTAAACTCCAATTTTTGTCCCTGTTCGTTCCTTCTACCTCGTAACGTAGGCCCTGCCCCACACTACTACTCGTCTCCCTCCGCTACACGTACAACACTTACACCAAAACTACATCTCCAAAGACCAGGGCTAAATCACCCCCACCACAACGGCAAGGAACCAATTCCGTCCTTCGCTCTCTCATTATCCTCTTCCGTTTAGGCGATCCCCTCATTTCCCCTTTTTTCTGATCTCCCTTGTTCTCTTATGGTCGATTACAAATACGGAGTGGTGGTGGACTCTGGATCGTCCGGTTCACGGATCATGGTGTACCGATGGATTGATCCCGTCACGGCATCATCAAAACAATCAGAGTTGCCGGATTTGTTCTTTGACGGTGCACCAGTCATCAGCCTGGACGATGGCTGGACCACTAAAATCACCCCAGGTGTGTCCACATTCGGAACGAAGCCTACAAAGGTGTGGAACGATCACTACAAGAAGCTTATGCGGTTTGCCGAGAGCATTGTTCCCGCTGCGCAGATCCCAGAGACCCCAGTCTATGTGTTTTCCACCGCTGGAATGCGTCTTCTTCCTGACGACCAACGAGCGGACGTGTTACACCACACATGCAAGCTGATCCAGCGGAACACGAAGTTTCTCCTACCGGACTGTGCCGAGCACGTGAAAGTCATTGATGGGCTGACGGAGGGCATCTATGGCTGGCTTGCATTAAACTACTTAATGGGGCTGTTTGGGCTGGCCTCGGACGCCGATAAGAAGCACTCGATCGGGTTCCTAGACATGGGAGGCGCGTCCACACAGATTGCGTTCGTTCCTTCAGACGAAGAGATTGCCAAACACGACGAAGATCTTGCCACAGTAGTGCTTCGTAAAAACAACGGCGACACGCAGACTTGGCGCGTTTTCGTAGAAACTTGGCTTGGCTTTGGTGCCAACCAGGCCCGTGCGCGCCACATCAAAGCACTTATCCACTTGTATGAAGATGCTAATCAACTCTCTAAGAAAAGGGTCATCAAGGACCCCTGCATGCCCGCCGGCGCTGTGCTTAAAAACTACGAGTACGACGGGCGCAAATACACGATTCAAGGTACGGGTAGCTACGAGCAGTGTCTCCGAGACACATACCCGTTGTTAATGAAACACTTGCCTTGTAAAGAAGACCCATGTCTCTTCAACGGCGTACACGCACCCAAGATGGACTTCGAGTCCGATAAGTTTGTAGGTATTTCCGAGTACTGGTACTCGGCTAATGATATATTCCACAGCGGCGGTGAGTATAACTTTCATCTTTTTAATGAGAAGGTGAAGACCTTTTGCGACAGTAGCTGGGACACAATCAAGACAAACTCGAAAAACGGCGAGTACCTGAACATGCCCGAAAGAGTGTTGCTTGATGCATGCTTCAAGGCCACGTGGGTGCTTAACGTGTTGCACGAAGGGTTTGGGCTTCCAAGACTCGAAGTTGACATAAAAGACCCGGGTGAGTCTGAAACGGAGAAGGAAGTGGATCGAGTGCATGTTCCGTTCAAGTCTGCGCAGTCTGTTGATGGCAAGGAGCTTTCGTGGACGCTTGGAAAGATCTTATTGGTGGCTTCATCTCAAATCCCTACCCAGGACGTCAGACCCGTGGGAATCACAGGAAAATCGATGGTCGAGATTGACTACGACTCTGACTACGAGGCGTTTGCTCCTGAGTTTAGTGTTTTCTGGTTTTTCATGGTGGTAATTGTTCTAGTAGCGGCACTAGCTCGTTTTGAGCGCCGAAGGATTCGTAGAGTGTATAACGACGTAGTGAAACTGGGACCGCGTAAGTTTGCAGACGTCAAACCGAAATTTCGCAACGCTCTTGCGTCAATTCGCAACACTAGCCCCGAGTTTTTGCGGCCGCCGCTCAACCGCGTCATAAACTATATGGAAGTGCTGCAACAGGTCGATTTGACCATGCGCTTGGAAGAAGGATCCGCCCGATCATCACCGAGAATGTCGCCGCAGCTGTCAGTTCTTCGAACCAGATCCGCTATCAACTTGGCAAGTGACACCGAAAACCAGGCCCAGACGTTGGACTTTATGAACAAGCCGTTCCTCAACCCCAAAGCATCATCAATACTTAAGCAGTAGTGTGTGATGTTGGAAGTCTTCTGATACTGTTTTGAAGCAGTATACATTGGAAGATATAAAGGGAAGCTATTTAATCAAGAACGGTCAAAAGAGAGATAAAATTCAAAGCAGATCGAGGATTATAGATGAATAAATTTGTCTCATTGTTTAAACGGTTGTAGGAAGCGATAGTAGATATCGTTGTCGTTGGCACAGTTGGAGAGACTGACGTATTTTCTGTCTTTTCCAGACTTTGAATTCTTTGAAGGCGTAAAGGCATTTCATAAATGAAATTAAATCTTTTGCGTTTAGGAATGAGATCCTGGTAGTAAACCGCGGTTTTTTCACTTTTTCACGCTGCTTTTGGCCCCATTTATCGTCTAAGGTTTACGTAAAGCGGAGAAACCTTTCCTACCGGTGTGGTTATAATTTTTATCTCGCTTCTTTAGGTGCCACGCGTCTGTTATTTCTTCAGACGAGTATTCTTCTTGGCTTTATGACAATGGAAAGTTCAGTTCTAGGAGGTCCAAAAACCGCGAAGTAAATAATTCAGTAAATAGAAATACGAGACTGCCACTCTTCAAAGTCATATATCAAGCTCTAGAGAACCAGGATCAGCCGTTATGTCTGATTTGTTCTATTTCCTACATATATATCCAGTACTTCTCGGATCCTAAAGTGTCTTTTTCGTGGCCATGTGTTTAAGAACACAAACTGGTGATTCTGCTGCTCTAGAGATGCTCTGGGCTCGACTACAAATGCTGGATTTGTAGGAAATTAATAATTCAGGGAGGTTTTGATGTGGTTTTGATGGTCAGAAGCACGAGAGTGTGAATCAATAAAGAAATGGGAAATAATGTTGATTCCATAGAGTTATGAGACTAAACGTAATAAATTCGATATACTTCAACGAAGCGCCGGGGAAAAAGTTTCTGGTTGAAGCAATTGGTGCCTGGAAGCATAATCAAGTTCTGGTTTTCTTTGATTACACTACGAACACACATAAGATACTACAAGTTGTCCATTGCTCTTAATTCAACAAAACAGAAGACTAACTAAGAAAAATGCGCATAAATGGAACCGAGGATTAGTTTGAGTCTATGAAGCACGTTATTTTTCTTTATTCTGATGCTTGGAGAAATGGCAGGGACATGTTGAAACTAAGGTTTCTCCTCCATAACAGTCCATGACGTTACCATTTTTGAGGATTATTATCAAATAGTTGACATCACCTGAAAATTGACTTGTTTAACTCACTTCTGAACTAAGTGTTTATTTCAGTTTACGGACACTACAGGAGCTGGTTTGAGAATCAGAAGCTGATCGTAGAGTCAAGATAATTATCAAAGATTAACATAACGGGTTTATTAAAAGGGCTTTACCATGAGCAAAAATTCCCTGACTAGAGATAGAGTAGGAGGGTTCGAGAGGTGCTCCAGCCATAAAGAAACTTAGAGAGACACAGAGGGAAAAACTATGTTAAACGAGAGACCGCTCCAAAGGCATACGGAAAATTATGTGATTGAGAAGTTGTGGCATTGAGGGTTACCCTCGTTTCTTACACTTGCATATCCATTCCCTTGCTCACGAGTCCCGTCTACAAGACCAAACTACCCAAAGTCCATCGCACAAAAAAGTTAAAATGAGAATCATCATATCTCTCCAGCTCCCAACTCTTCTCTTTGTTTTTGACATCCATTTGCAGCCGGTGTCTATCTGCACTCCTCGATGCTCATCGCTGAAATTTCCATACCCCATATCACCTCCAACTACAAATTAGGTCGACTAAACACCCGACCAGCACCAACCCAACAGACCCCATTCACAATGAGAGTCAAGAAGCCCACATCCAAAAGGAGCACTACGCGTTTAAAAGAGGGAATTAAGAAAAAGGCCGCTGCCCAACGCAGAAAGAACAGAAAGGTCGCCAAGAAGGACATTACCTGGAAGTCCCGAGCAAACAAGGATCCAGGAATTCCAGCCAGCTTCCCTTATAAAGAGCAGATAATTCATGAGTTGGAGGAAAACAGACGTGTTGAGAAGGAGAAGAAGGAGGAGCTCCGCCGCCAGAAACAGGAAGCCCGTGCCGCACTTTTGGCCCGTGGCAGCGCTGCTGAGGACGCCATGGACGACAGCGACGATGAAGACGAGACTGGTAACGGGATGAGCGCCTTGATGGAGTCTGCGCGTCAAGCTGCCGAGAGTTACGAGGGCGTCAATGATGACGAGGACATGGATGAAGACGATATGGATGAAGGAGTGGACTTAGAGGTTTCAGACACAGAGATCGACTCTGGTGACATCGACAAGTCGCGCAAGGCATACGATAAGATTTTCAAGACCGTTGTCGATGCGGCAGACGTAGTGTTGTACGTGTTGGACGCTCGTGACCCAGAATCAACCCGCTCCAGAAAGGTCGAGGAGGCCGTTTTGCAGGCCGGTGGTAAGCGGTTGATCTTGGTTTTGAATAAGGTTGATTTGGTGCCCACGCCTGTGTTGACGCAGTGGCTCAACTACCTTAAACTGTCGTTCCCAACAGTTCCTGTAAAAGCTTCCCAGAGCGCTGTCGGTCTGAGCACATATAACAAGAACCTCCTGAGTGCCATGACTGCTAACGCGCTCCTACAGGCGCTCAAGTCGTACGCCAACAAGGCCAACCTCAAGCGGTCCATTGTAGTCGGTGTTATCGGATACCCGAACGTAGGTAAATCTTCCATCATCAACGCATTGACCAGCAGGCACGGGCAGCACAAGGCGTGTCCCGTAGGAAACATGGCTGGTGTCACAACACACATGCGTGAAGTCAAGATCGACAACAAGCTTAAAATCTTGGACTCTCCTGGTATCGTGTTCCCAGACGAAATTTCATCTAAGAGACAGGTCAGCGAGGCTAAATTGGCACTCTTATCGGCCATTCCACCTAAAAACATCAAAGATCCCGGTGCAGTCATCGAGCAGCTTCTAAAGCGTATGGCCAAGGATGATGCCATGGCCGATGCCTTGAAGGCATACTATGCGGTACCTGCGCTTCCTTCTTCGGACTTAAAGGAGTTTACTAAGCATTTCTTGATCCACGTAGCACGGTCGCGTGGCCGTTTGAGTCGTGGAGGTATTCCTAACTTGGACGCTGCTGCATTGACTATTTTGAACGACTGGCGCGATGGCAGAATCACCGGCTGGGTCTTGCCAAATGCGTCGAGAGCTACTGCCGACACAACGCCGCTTGATGCACCAAAGAGTGCTTTGCGTGGAGAGAAGGAGCCTGCTAAAGTTGAGCAAACGACGATTGTCAGCGAGTGGGCTGCAGAGTTTGACTTGGATGGACTCTTGGGCGACAATTTTGGTCTTGGAGCATAGGATAGATGATCGCATTAATTGTTTAAGAAAGGGACGTTTGGATAGGGTGTAGATGTAGAGACGAGTCTAGGAGACGTGTGTGTAGTATGGAAGAAGGATAACACCTCGGATTTGAAAGCAAGAGAAGTTTAAGTACCCTGTTATTAAAGTAAATGCGATGTTGGTAGCGTCTATTTCGTGATAGGGGTGACCTACAGCGCTTAGAAATAGATCGGGATATTTTTGTAGGTCAGTATCTCATTGCTACGAGGAATGAATAAGGAGATTGAGGAAGCTTCTTCCTTGAGCATGGAAGGGGTGGAATTGGGACCCGAACTTAGCTTTGTTCCCATTAGACTTGTGCTACGCCTTATGCGTTGAGTTGACATGCTCATTTAGCCTTAACAATAAGCTCAATTTTATACAAATATAATTTAAAGATTGTACTGAAATTATCACTTTAGCTTCATGAATCGTGCAAAGATATGATCGATCTATCCACATTTGTTCCCAAGGGAGCCAATTGATCACTAGGAACTGATAGTACTCAACCAGTTTATCAATTCTTCTACAAAAAGTTTAAACATATCACTTAAACTTGCAAAAGTCGTGAACTGGTCTACCTATTAGTCCAGCTACAAACATAAAGAAACAAGCCTTCAACAATCATCAACATTCCAGTAATCAAAAAATACGGTCCTTTCCAGTTCGAAAAAATTATGCTTATTTGAAAATTGTCCTTTTGGACTTCTAGTTATCCCCGCATTTCGCCAACTACGACAGGTTCCTCTACCAGCTATTCAATAAAGAATCCAGATGGCCCAACGCCGGTCTAGCAAGTGAGGACGGAAATCGACTTCAATAAGTTGAGTAGTCTGCCTCAAGAGACACATTTTGTCCCTGGTCGTGGAGATCTTTTCACACTTTTGAACCCTTAGACACAGAGCTCAGATGGCCCAGATTTTCCATATTAACGATAGAATTTCCGTCGGCGGTGCCCTAGGAACCGTTAGATACTCAGGAAACATCCATGTTTGGCCCGATATTCTCGTCTACGGCGTCGAATGGGACGATCCTAGTAGAGGTAAGAACGACGGTAGTGTAGACGGAAAGAGGTACTTCCAGTGCAACGATGGCCGCGGTTCGTTCATCAAGGCATCTAACTCTAGGATTGACCAGTTTATTCTGCTTGATGAGGCGATTCAGCATCGGTATAGCGGCGCAGATAACGAGCAAGCTCTTCAAGAGACAATAAGTTTCGGCTCGAAGCAGGTCGAGCGATTGGGCTTCGATAAGCTCAACTCGATTACATGCGACTACAAGCACCTTGCTGTTTTGATGTTAGACCGGCAATGCATCCTGAATATCGGGGCCATTCCGTATCTCCCTAAACTTGAACATTTAGATCTTTCTTATAATCTTCTCACACAGTGGAGCGACATCGACGCCGTATTATCACGGACGCCAAACATCCTGAGTCTCAACCTCAATGGCAATCGTTTTACTGGCGGAACCCTTAAGGAAATTCCTCAGTCTCTTGTACATATCTCTTTGTGTGACATCAGAACGAAGCCCTGTGAGCTCCCACTGCTACGTACAAGCAACTTACAGAAAGTTGATTTTGGAGCCAATGGGTGGATCGACGAGGATTTGGAAGAGTGGGAACCGCCCTCGGGACTTCTAACACTAGACTTGTCAAATAACCGCTTACAAAAGGTCCCTAAATTCGTAAGAAGTTCTTGCATCACTTCTCTACTTCTACATAATAATGAGCTATCGTATTTTGGATCGGAGACGAACTCTTCAGTCACTTTACATCCGTTTGCGTCGGTCACATCCTTGGACATTCGACATAATCTTTTTCCGTCGCTTTCTTTAATTGAGTACCTTCCCGAGGTGTTTCCGAGCTTGAAAGAACTTCGGTGGAGTCAGTGCCCAGCTTTTTCTGCTCTTCTGGTGGAAGATATGACAATGAATCTTGTTGGAAGACTTCCATGTACTACTCGCCAAGAAAAGGGCCCAGGTATTTTCAAATTGAACGGCAGTGACCTTCAGAAAGAAGAGATTGTAGATGCTGAGGCGTATATAGCAGCTAAGATACGGTCAGGCGAGGTAGTGCTTGCGAGCGCCGCCCGTACAGCGTATCTTCGAAGCAAATATAATATCAACCGGCGGCAAGAATTTGAACGCCCAGAAAGCGACAAAACGATCACGCTTCGGTTTTTTCACTCGTTAAACCATCAGCTCCTACTTCAGCGGCAGTTTATGAAGCACAGCACCGTGTTGAGACTCAAGGGTGTTGTCGCCAAACACACGAAGCGATCCGTGCTCCAGATCACGGTATTTTACTACATGCACGACGATGAGACAACACCTAGACGGTATTTAGACGACGACATTGCTGCAATTCTGAGTCTTGGGCTCGCTTCGAACCAGCGGCTCTACGTAACTGAAGATATCGAGGTGGAAGCTTAGCTTACGAGAAAACAGAGATTTCTACGACTACAACTGCCGTCAATAAACCAATGATATATTTACTATGCAAACCCAAGGCAACTGTGATCATATCTTGATGTGTCTTTGATCAAGAACTCAAGTCTGAACCGTTATTCTCTGCTTTCTCCTCTTAAGCTTTCGTATTTTTAGTGTCCTTCCCACTCTTACACTATTTTATCTCAATTATTACTCTTACATTCTCAATGATCCCAACTCTTTTCATCGTTCACTTCATCACTTTCACTTACTCTTACATCTAGGCTTCGTCGTGGAGCCATAAGCCGTCACCCAAGTAGTGCAACAACTCAATGCCAATTCCCTTATTCTTTGCCTTGATATCTTCTGTGCTCATTGTCAAACGTCCTACTGCCAACGCCGTCTCTTTCCCCTCAGCATAGATCGTCACAATGGCATCCTTCTCGATGTTCTCCTCGGGTAAAAGGGCGCCTGCAGAGGTTAGTCCAGGACACATGACGTTTGCACCTGAAAGCACGAACTTAATTGCTCCACGGTCCACCTGGACACGAGGGAAACAGTCAGGATACTTGTGCACGGTTTTGAGCGTTGGCACCAAGTCGTCGAAGGTCTGGAACACCACGACTTCCGAGTCCACGGCATAGAGCAGGATCTTGTCTTCACATTTGATCAAGATTGCTTGTGATTTCTTTGGGATGATGGTGTCGATGGCAGGCTCAATGGCTGGGTACTGCGAGGCAAAGGAGGACTTTAAGCCACGCTGCGCCGACGACTTGATGTTTGAACGTGAATGGATTTCGGCTTTGCCGAACTTTTTAAACATGAAGAAGAAGGACGGTTGTTAGCACTGGAGGAAAGTGTTGATGGGGGATTAGCTTGAAAATTGTAGATGCAGGAGATCAAAAATGAATAGGAAAAGAGAAAAAAAATGCAATAAATACAACAAGGAGTGAGAAAACCGCTTTAAACAATCATTACCATTGAGAAATGGCACAGAATACATACAAACAATTACAATTCCTTAGTAGATAAAGGAACTAGTATAGCACTACTTCTCTAACAATCTCACTACAGCAGAACCAACACAGACTACCCATACGGATGCTATTGTGTAGAGGCCGATAATTACAGTGTCGCCATCCGGTCTCCCTTGGCGCCACCGCACTCAAAAAAAGCCCCGTCATTATGGCCCATTACCCTCTATTAGAGGGTATCCAGCTCAAGACGACACAAGGTCGTGTCGCCGAGCGAGGCACAAGGCGGCATTTTTCATGCCTGTTTCTCTGTTTGTTTCTTTTTCTTCCTCTAGCCGTCCTTTTCTG
Organism: Australozyma touchengensis; assembly: GCA_030566735.1. Lineage (NCBI taxonomy): Eukaryota > Fungi > Ascomycota > Pichiomycetes > Serinales > Metschnikowiaceae > Australozyma > Australozyma touchengensis. The sequence continues at coordinate 778,454 of JAKUAS010000005.1, read as the reverse complement.
GATAAATGTCCTCACTTACGCAGACAAGACCGGGCCTTGCAAGAAGTGCCGAGGCTACAAAAGTGTCCAAAAATTCCCTATGGCTAGGCCACAGGAGCTGTCAGGTTATAGTTTTCAACCAGCAAAAACATGATCTCGGACGAATCCTCACTGAAACATGTAATGCCCCTGCATAAAGATGGAGAGGAAAGCGTTGGTGGTGGGAGGGCAACGGCCGTATATATACTTGGAGCACCGTGTCCGGGTAATTGGATTGCTGGATGCAGGCACTAACAATTCCAAATTGAGTAATGACCTTTAATTTGTATAAGAGCTAGTAAAGTGGTGGCATAGGCCAACATGTATTTTCGGGGGGTCACTATTTATTCATGGGGTAGTTGGATTATGTCAGGAAACAGTTTTGGGGGATTGGTGGCTGCAGTGTCGAATTCCTCTAAAAGGTCTTCAGCTTCTACGTTCGAGAGCTTTTTCAGAAATTGTTGGAGGGTAATGTATCGCAGAGTTCGACTACTGTGGCCAACAGCGTGTGTGTTGTGGGAAACGTCCAGCGTGTCGTAGAAGTTCTTGGAGGGAATTTGATCGGCGTCCGTATAATAATGCAAGTAGAGCTCTTGTTTCTGCTGCTCTGTAAGGATTCCAGAATCAGCAGAGAAGAAGACAGGTTCAGAGTCAACGACAGGGGAAAAGCGTTCTGGGCTTGTTTCAGTAGCTGGGGGTATTGGTTTGGGTGTATTAGATTGTGGAAAAACAGCTTTCAAGTTCTCATTGTCAATTTTTTCTTTCTCTTTAAATATCTGTGTTCTTCTTGCGAGCATAAGGATATCATCGTCATCGCTGAACTCTTCATCAAGATCCGTGCTTGCTTTCGCATTTGCGTTGATTGGTGTGTCACTAGGGGTTCCAGAAGGGTCCAAAGCTTCCAACTTTTCACTAATATCTTCGATGCTTTTCTGACTTTTTGACAGTTCCAAAACCCCCTTATTTGATCGCCAATTGAAGATCTCAGGTTGTTTGATTCTTGGTTTTGCTGGCCCAAGCAGCTTCTTCACCTTTCCTGAAGATGAAGATAATGCAGGAGGCAAAGGAGATTTGGAAGACAGTACATGTAAATCAGAAGGCAAATGAGAAGTTGTTACATTCGCAGAGGTTGCACATTGGGGCACAGGGCTCAGTTCAGTACATACTGTTCTAGCCAAAAGTGTCGTGGTGTCAACAGGCTTCAGGGCAGGTGCTTCATCATCTGAATCTAGCAAACTATCTAAGAAATCCAGGCCCTGCTCTTCTATTCGGCGTCGCTTAGCTTCCGCTGCATCTTCTTTCCGTAACACCACGCCTGCCAGCTGAAAACCTGTCTCAACATCGTCAGGCATAAAAAACCGCTTTTCGATCTTGTCACTTTTTGTGCGCTTCTTCCCCTTTGTCGCCTTTACCGTCTCCTTCTTTGTTGACTGTGTTTGCGTCATATACTTTGTTGCAAGCCGGATGATCTCGTCCTCGTCGTCTTCGTCTTTGATTTCCAAATTCTCCTTGGGAATTTCAATTTCGCGCTCGTTGACCACTGGATTAAATTGGCTAGGGATGAGGCGGTTCTGCTCATTCATCTGTACCAGGCCCTTCATGATGTGTTGTTGGATGTACTCATAACCTGCCATGGCTTTGTCAAACTTCGACTCCTCGTTGCTAGAGAACAACAAGATGACCTTACCGTCACGATTTCTACCGGTACGACCCATTCGCTGGATATTCTTAATTGGCGATGACGTCGAATCGTAGCAGATAATCAAGTCCACTTCACCAATATCCAAGCCTTCTTCACCGATCGAAGTGGCTACAAGAATGTTGATGTTGCCGTTTTTAAATTCGCTAATTACCTCCTTTTGTTTCTTCTGGTTCATTCCAGACTGCTGCGCTAACTCAGAAGACGTTTGGTTACTTTTAGGTTCAGCGCTCTTTTTATCTTTTTTCTTCGAATCTTGTTTCGCCTTTGCTGTTTTCTTCTTCCCCTTGCTAAGAAACTTCTCCTCGTCAAACTTCTCCTTCTCCTTTGCTTGGCCAATGAAGATATGTGGTCTAAGTCTCTTCTTCTCTGGATCGCTTCGCTCGATAGCGTCAACGATGTCAAGAGCCGACTGACGCAACTCCGTGAAAATGATGACACGCGAGTTGTCATTTACAGTGTTTTCGAAAAAGAGGGAGACCTCTGAGATGGTAATCTCCAACTTCAGGCTGCCGAGAAACGCCGGTTCAGCCACAAGAGAATCGCAAATAGAAACGACCCTCTTGATGCTGGGATGTAAATAGAATTTTGCGGCCGTTCCGTTTTTGGACTTGCCGGAGTTATACTTGGTGGTAAACTCTGTATACTTTTCCTTGAAGTAGGAATAGAATGTACGAACTCCATACACATGAAGTCGTCGAAAGCATTGCCCTACGACCACAAGAACCTGTAAGAGAAAGTAGTTGGCCCAAAGGAGACCCTCGGGCATGTTCTTGATGCCGCGGAGCTTACGTTGTGCGTCCAAGGCTGTGAATGCGTTGATTTTGTATGGGTCCATGACGTCGTACACACCTTTTTCGTTTGCCTGGCGAAGTAGGGGTGTTGCTGCTTCTACAATGAAATCGAGAATCCGCTGCACATCGTCGTTTACGCCGGCGGTAATACGTTCGACCTTTTTCCGCTTCAAGTATCGGAAAATATCAATACTACGCTCGGTGCGCACCTCAACATAAGAGATGTGGAGGTTATCTACGATCTCCTGAACCCCATCGACGTCGGAAGCGGGTGTGGCAGTTAGCGCCAAGATACGAAACGCGCTAGTGAACCGTGAAATGAATTTAACCACATTGTTGTACGCATAATTTCCCTTAGCACGGTGCGCTTCATCTACTACAAGAAGGACAATCAGCTTTGGGTCCACGATGCCGCTGGTGAGGTCGTTTTCCACCACTTGCGGAGTGGTGAAGAACACGGTCTTGTCGTCCCATATTTGCCTACGGTTCTTACGCGTTCGGTCCAATAAGATGGCCACTTTTGACGACGGGATGCCTGTAATGCCGCAGCACGCCTTAATCTGCTGCGCCACCAAGGGCTTTGTTGGCGCCATAAAGATGATCTTCAGATCAGGAAACCACCGAAGGTAGTTGAGCATGACTGTGCTGGCAATGAACGTCTTGCCGAGTCCTGTCGGAAGAGCCACCAATACATTGTGAAATAGCGCTCGATTGACGATGGAATACTGATAATCTCTGATCGGGAGATTCGTAGGATACACGTATGACGCGAGCAGCGGCTCGTCAAGACGGTGCGGTATTGGTTGCGAGCGTTGGCCAGAAACTGCCATTGGCAGGGCCACGGGTCGGTCTACGGCATTTTCCAACAATTCTATGTCGAGATCGTCGTCCAACAGATCCAGATCCACATCAGCCATAGTGATGGTAGTGCAGATGGCAGAGCAGAAGTAGTAGAGTGATGGGAGTATACTGGGAAAGCAAAAAGGGTCGTGTAGCGCAAAGGATAGTCGATTGGATTCGTGGACAAAATGGCTTTTTTTTTGAAGGTTTTTGGACTAGACCTTTGTGCGGTTTGTATTTATTAAATTCTCTGATGGGAAAGGTAACTGCACGAGAATAATTGGACATTTCTTTGGGCACTTTTTTTCCTATTTTAGACGTTGCTTTCGGTTTGAGAGTTTTGGTTTTCCAGCGAATTGTTTTGTGGTTCGAACGTGTGGCAAGATGTCGTTTCTCTCTTTTAGATAAGCAAGCTAGAACGGGTAAGTCAAAGATAATAGATAGTTAGGGGCAGATTGAATCGACTTTCAGAAATTATGTTCATTGTGCTGCTGTGTTTCGTATACAATGTAAGTATATCGTTCGTTGACTAGACTTTTGCCAGCATCTCTTCTTGGGCGAGCCGTTGAGGACTCCATTTCGAAGTTGAGCTTCTTAGGTTTCCTGGCTTTGATTGTGTCCTACGTATTCCAACTTTATTGCATTTCGTAGTTGTGTTGGAACAGTCAACGGCGCAAAGTCATGTATTGAACTGAAAAGGATAAGAGTCAGGACTTAACTTGAGACGATGAAAATCAACAAGACCAGGTACTCCGAGGAAGCGACTGTTGAAATATTTGGCGAAGGAATGGTTTGACGTATTTGAGTTGTGTTCTATGGTGAAGAGTCGTGATTTGCTTCTGGACTATAGAAACGACTTTGCTTAATAGTCTCATTTTGTGGTTAAATCAATGGATTATAAGCTAGTTTTTTGTGCTTAAATCAATTGATTATAAGCTAGTGGCAATCCCAGGCCGTTTGAAATGGGTGCTTGGTATTCGAGAAATCCATCTGTTCGAAAGCAACAACAGACTCTGTGAATACCCCAATATGAGTCTACCACATAGTTACTCGATATTAGTAAAGAGACAGGAACCTATGGGTATACTCGCTCTGGCAAATGCTTGCTATGCTTTGATGCTATAGGGCAAGTATCAAGAAGAGGAACGAGGAAGCATAGCCAAAGGGTAGAGCTATAATTGTGATTGCATAGCCTGAAGCATGAAATGTATCTAAGTCTTTCTCGACTCGATCTACAAGAAGCATTGTCTCTTCGACCCAGTAAGCCACCCTCGAAGAAACACGTTCTTGGCAATACGCTGGGTAAAAATGTTTGATCGATAGACATTGTAAATCATAATCTTTGCACTCTTTCAAAAAAGTTCTCTACAGATCAGGTAGACACTAGAATCAAGTACATCTAGCATACACTCCAAAACAACGGTGAATAATTCATTGTAAATAAATGCTCTGTTCTAGTTTAGACACTACATTCCTCTATAAATGCTCTGTTTTGGTTTAGACACTACATTCTTTTCTTATCCCATTTGGACTTTAGATGGGCATAGAGATATTGTGTTTCAGATCAGTACTACATATAGCCCTAGCACAACACAATCAACGATGGATGAAGCCGCCACAAACGGCGTTGTGTCTGCCTCTAAACCAGATCCGTACGCACCTATAGCCGCTGCATTACAACGATGGAAGGTGCCTGTCCAAGAGCTTCTCCACAAGCACGATGACTTTGTTCTTCAGAACGTGCGAGCCTTGAATGACGTAAAGGACCTACGAGCCTTCAGGCGAGAAGTCGAGACGGCAATCGCTATGAGGGACAATTGCTCCTAACCAGCTGTCCCGAAATTGGCTTGACGAGGTCCGGGCATACGGCCAAGGATAACATTGGCCAGAACCTTGGAGTGACTGCCAGGAAATGGAACCAAAGCTGGCTCAGGGAGGGGTCAAACTTAGGGACGTCTTGAATGACTAGAGGCTCCTAAGAGTCTAGATGAAGTCAGGGAGACTGTGAAGAAAGGCAGATCAGGTGAGAGACTGAAGGGAGATCAGGTAAGAGCCAGCGAAGAAAGGGAGATGAAGAAAGGGAGGTCAGTTGAGCGACTGTGAAGAAACAGAGATCAGGTAAGCGACTGTGATGAAAGGGCTATCAGGTAAGCGACAGAAACGATGGAGGAAACGATGGCTCACAAGGCGAGTAGACCATTCGGGAAACTTGAATCTATTGCATGCTGCTACACTTAATGCCACCAGACTTGAACGGAGTCAATAGCTTGGAACGCAGAGACGCAAAGCTATAGAGGCATTTGACCTACTCCTAATCGCTACAGTGCCCAAACCTTTAAGCGAATTGGAGTTGAGGCATCGCTAGCTACGGAGAATCGCTAAGCCTTTCTGCAAACTTCTGTGTTTCGTGCCAATGCTCACCGAAAAACTACCCAATGGCAATGTCTTCTTTTGCCAAACAAGACTGCCTTGGTGTTTCTGCGTTCTCCACTCTGAAGCTCCTCACTTTGCAGCCATCATGGGCCAATCTAACCCACAATACAGGAACCTTATTTACGGTTCTTTTCATAAAATTCTGCCCCCACGCTACCCCATCAATTCTCCCCCATCAATTTTCCCCCATCGATTGTATCTCCGCCACCCCATAGATTTCTATTGACCAATGCCTCGTCTGCCATTACCAATCTCCATCGCTCATAACCTCAGCCTGATTCGAAGCAGCCAATTGCGAAGCCTTCTCTTCTCTGACACCTTCGGAAAGTTCAGACGCACTGCACTGCGGCTAAATACGCAGGACCAGGAGCGAAACTAAAGTCCGCATTCTGCATGGGCTGCGCATTTAGGCTTTCGGTACTGCCGCCTTGCAGAGCGGCTTCATATTTCCATCGGGTGAACTCGGGTACCCCGGATTTAGGGAGCCGCTCCTAAGATTTCACAGCCACATGCAGGTTCCCATTGTAGCATCTTTCACGAGAAATCTCGAGTTTCGCTTTTCACGTTAGCTTTTGCTCCGTAAACCGAAAAGGGAATGTCAGGGGAAAGTGGGGACGACAAGTCACCCCAATTCGGGTTTGATTAGCCGCATGTGCGGTACTGCATAGCGGCCCCTATTGGACCCACACCCAAAGACACAAATGCAATTTATTGAAGAATGCCAAATGCTGGAAAGATTGAGCGGAATGGAGCCTACAATTTTTGAACTTGCAAGTGGAGCAGAATGGTCGGTGGCGATTGGCAGAGTAACTGGAACCGGCGCAGCCATTGAAAACCTCCTATAAATCGTTCAAGAATTTGTATCTTGGCACTCTTTTCGAATGCGCTTGCTACAAAATGCTGCCATGGACCAGTAGGCTCCGTTCCTGGAACAGATGACTGTCTGTTACCAGCGCTAGTGGAATGGTATCAACTTCCAAACCAGTCTAGCCATCTATCAGATGGTGCATTCAAGCAATGGACTGCAGTCGAATAGATCGACCCGTCAATATCAGTTCTGACTTTGTGTCAACGGCGGCACGGGTTCAGAACGGCCGTCGCTAGTTCTTTCTTTTTAGCCCCACGCTGGAGTTTGTGCTGTTGGGCAATACCCCTCCATATGAGGAAGTTTGAGAACGAAATGTCAGTTGAGCCAGATTCGTTCAATGTTTAGAAAGTTTTTACATTTTGTTTATTTGATCTGTTTTCGAGTTTCTTTGAATTAAGCTTTTGTGCACATCCTAGATTGTAGACCCCTATTAACAGACTTACAACCGATTCTGAACCCAAAAAATCATTCATCACACGGCGCTCGAGTCCAAGATTTCTTATCTGTGGAGACCCATTCGGGTGAGGCTTCCCAATCGGTAACATCGTTTGGGATGCCAAAACAGACAAAGTCCGGGATTACTCTGCAACCAAAACAGGAAACAGAGCCCAAACTGCTTGGTTGCCATCTCCGGGATCCATTTACAGTCTACAAGTCATGAGGTTTGAATTACATGCATTAAATCGTCGTTTCACATTATATCTATCTCTACAAACAGGACGTGTCTAAGAAGTAGTAGTCGAACAAGAGCCCGTTGGCATACTCACGCGAGTTGATCACGTAGCTGAATTTCACCAGCTTCTTGCGCGGGCTAGATGCGGGCGCAAAAGGATGGCTCCGTTGTTTGAGCACGGGTTTCAAGTGTGCATAGGAAAGTTCCTCTTCGTCGTCCGAGTCCGTGTGGTCGCTGGGGATCGAGTCACACTCGAACGTCATGGAGGACGTCAGTCTGAGAGACGCCAGGTCGTCCGAGTCCATGTCGTCGGCGGTGTCCCATTTATGTAGATTGCTTTGGGTGAGACGTTGACCCTCGGCGTCGTTGTCGGTCTCGTATGGACAGCTGGTGGTGTACTTAGGGCCGTAGAGCCATGTGACGTCCTGGTACTTGTTCCAGTTGATGGCCGCCGGAGAGATTTCCGGAAGGAGTTTTTGTTGTTTGACCCAGCGCCTCCAGCTCGTGTTTTCGAGCCGGCGCGAGATTGTCAGAGGAATCGTAGCGCTGATGTCTTCCTTGGACCGCACGGCCATGGAATTATTTTGCTTCCAGCACATGTACAAGTGATACTCTGGGATGTTGTTCTTGGAGAGGTAGTCCACGTTCTCCGAAAAGGGGAATCTGTGGAGTATGCAGCAGTCGTCCATGCTCATTGTGAATAGATGTATGACGAAGTGTAGGCGTTAAGGCAGGAAGAGGTAGAAGGAAAGAAGTTGTAGTACAGAAGAAGTTGTGGTAGAAGAAGTTGTAGTACAGAAGAAGTTGCCGAAGTGGATAAGTATTAGGATGGACTAGTGCCTGAATAGGTTGTGAAGATGGAACTCTTCTTGATGATCTTGTGACTTTGCAACTGGTGCGAAATGAATATGACTTGAGATGACGAATGGGTCGAAATCGGAGGCTGAACGACGTCCGTTTATCCTTTTGAGTTATTCTCGTCAGCTTTGGAGGCCTGTCACCTATATATATAATGAGATGCCCCGGATTGAGATCGGGTAAAGTCGCCTGGGTGGAAGTGTCGGAGATAAGAGTGTCGGGGTACGGGTTTCAAAGGGAGCACCCACGGTCCACAGGAATATGACTGAAAAAAATGAACTGATGAAGAACTTAGTACGGCTGGACAAGGGGCCATGGCGGTCCTTTAATAGTTTGTGTGTCATCTCGAGACGCCGCGAGCCTCCAAGCGGGGGAACCAGACGAGAAGGTGAAGCCGCAACCGTGGCGGGCTCGCAACCTTCTAGGCAGGGCTCCAAGTACTCACCGGTGCAATCTTTGCGAGGTCTTTGCATGGTGCGGGCGTGCATACAAGGGGGGCAGAATGAAGGCGCGCATGCCGTCTGCGGTGCTGTCTGCAGGCGTTGTCCATATTCCCGCCACAAAAGGGGCTGCGTCTGCAGGCCGCGTCATTATGTGCAGGATACGAGCGTCTCGCTGCAGGAGGCCAACGCTCGAAAGCCAACATCTACGTTATTCCTATGTGCACATCTTCTCCACCTGGTGGACCCAAAGTCCCCTTTTCCTGTCGTTGCGCAAGATCAGTAAAGGAATGTGGGAATAGCTTCGTTTCTTTTTGCTGTGGAGTGGGCCAAGACCTGGGTGGCCCCCCATGCCGGCTTGAGCAGTCCATGGGAGGGGATGATCCGAAGTGTAGTGCACCTGGACGATGATTACCGCATTGGGCAGGTAATTTCTCCGCCCGGAAAATCCTTCGGAGAAACTCCTGGCACGCCAAGAATGTCTCACTGATAGCCAAATCGCCTTGTCACCGCTAAGGGAGTCATCAGCGAGATGTGGCACGAGTTGCTTGAAACTTAGCTGATCGGATGCGATGGATGTGGCGAATCGGCCCCATTGATTGGCCAATGCGTAGAAGTTTGCGATCTGTGGAGGTCTCAGTCCATATCAGCAGACGTCTCAGCTGTCTTCTTAGGTGACGTCACCGTATTTTTGTTTGAGTGCTATCAAGCTTTCGATCTTCTTCGTGACATGTGCCAGACCGCGCTCGCAACCGCTCCTGCACACAGGCCGTGGCCAGAGCGGCCCGTCCAGTAGAAATTGAGTATTCATCGTTCCATACGCGGAAGGCACGATGGTTCTGCAGACATCGCGATGGCAGACCGTTGGCCAGATTCCATACATGATAGTCTATTGCAATAGTCTATTGGCCACAACGTGGCGAATCACGCTACAGATAGCTTATCCGTATTGGGCCATTTCGTCAATGCATTCTAGGGAGGGTGAGCCATTGCTCAATATCTCTAAATAGAACGGTCGAGCCATTGCTCAATCCTTTCGCTTTGGGTAGCGTTAGCGACATTCCGCCAGTTAATCCAACATTCCCATCCACATCGGGTAACAGACCGCCAGTTCCTAGTAGCGGAATGCTGGAGCTGCCCTGTCCGCAACTCGACCAATTTACTCCACATTCCGTCCTAAAGGCGCACCCATTCCATGCCTATGTGAAGGATGGGGCTACTTTGCACCCAGTGCCGTGAAGATAAGACCTTGGACCAAAAAGGCCTTGGTGTGCTGCCTTAGGCGGTTGTACGTTCGCGTTCAGAACGTATACGGCTCGGGGTCGACTACCTCTCCTGCCACGATGCTGTCTGTCAAAAACGCCTCTGACACGATGTATGGCAACCTCGTCCCCTCGCCATAATTGTTAGCTAACGTCCTGCGAACCGACGCTGCCACCAACCTGCCTTTCTGTGCCTCGCCCAAATCGGGCACGATAACATAGCTGCAAGTGTCTGCGAGTTTTTCCGTAACTCCGCCTCCGAATCGTAAGATTTTCCGCCGGAGCCTGCAGACAGACGCCGCCTCCACATTACCCCAATCTAGGAAAAGATCTTGCCCCGCGACGTACGTCTTGCAGCCGTGGAGAAGGTTACATAACCCCCCGATCCCCGCATCGTGGAGTTGATCCTTTGCCTGCTGTACCTTATCTGGCCTTATCGAAGTGCTCATAGGATGGCTCAACAACTCTCGGAGAAACCCCGCCAGAGTTGTTGCACTAGTAGTGTAACTATCACCAAAAGGATCGAGCCGGGCTTCTAAGACCGTCTGCAATTTGCTGTTGTTGGATGCAGTGATGAACTGTGGTTCCATCGGAACAATTCGATGTTCTTGGAGGCACTGGAGTATCCACCGTGGACTCACTATATCGAACCCCTCCTGGACCCACCGCTCCAATCTCGGCGTCACCTGCTCACTGATGACAATCACAATCCTCCCATGTAGGTCGTCCTTCTTTGGCGACAAGTGCGTCTCTGCGCCGTGGTTTTTGACTATTTGCTCGAGCGCTGCCTGTGTAATCGTCTCTGTGGACGAATCGTAGTCGCCCACAACCACAAAGTGCAACTCCCGAAGCAACGCTGAGGTTCCATAGACTTCGGTTTCGGTCTCTTTGCCCTTCGCGTACACCCCGTACAACGAGTTCTCTCTGAGTCTCTTCAAGTTTCGGTTTACAGTTTGTGCCTTGTTGAGGTCCAGCGAGTAGCGTGCTTTGAGCTCCTGGTACTCTTGCAAACTGATGCATTCCTCGTAGCTCTTGTCGTCGCGCACTGCTCTGCACCACAAATTGTGTAGAGTGGACCCGGCGGCGTACGGGGTTTCTGCAGTCACCTCGATCGAGCGGGCCTTGATTTCGAGAACCACCAGGTTCGCAGGGTCTATCCAGTACTCGGGCTTTTTGGTCCCGAATTCCATCAATTCCTTGGGCGGCCGCCGGCTACTGTAGTCTACCCAGTAGTTGCATAGCGTGGACTCGATGTGACGGTACACCGCTTGCAGAAACCCATTGGCGACCGAGCAGAACAGCTTGTATGAGCCGTCGTTCTCGTCGTCTCGGAGCCCACACATGTACGACGTTTTGACCTTTCCGATCTTGCCGATCACTACCAAGTCCAAGTTCTCGCCAAAATTCTCAAGGTACTCGGGCTTCACTTTGATCCACGTCGAGTCTCGGCTGTGCACTCGGTAGTTCAGAAGCAAAGACTTGACCATGATGCCCTCGTTGTTCTCCGAAACGATTCTCTGCATGTTGGTCTTGACGTCAAGAGGCTTGGCAGCCTTGACCCACTGAAGAAGTTCAAACCGATGAGGCACCTCCTGGACAACCTTGGCCAAGAGCTGTTTGCGGTAGAAGAGCGGCAAATGCGTGAGGTCCTTGCCGTTGAGGTGTAGGATATCGAAAATCAAGAAGAACGGCCAGCTGTTGTTTCCCTCGTACACGTCCACTGTATTGAACTGCTGGATAGCCTCCTGAATGGCCGCCAGCCGCAAAGTGCCAAAGGGCAAGAGCGCATTTTGGTCCTTGCTCCACGCAACCATCTCGCCGTCAAGAACAATGCTTTTCACAACGGGATTGAATGCGTTCACCAAGTGCTTAGTCAAAGATCCGATGTGGTAGTTCTCGCCGTACACAGTGGTGTAGTCTCGTCTTCTTCTCGTGTGCCACAAAAACCTTCCATCGGTCATATGCATCAACATCCTGTCTCCGTCAACTTTTTCTTCTATGAGGAAATGGCCCTCGATCTCCTGCTGGTCGTAGTCTTCCAAGAGCTTTGGGTCTTTCCCTTCTCGGCTCATTTTCGCCGCCATACGCTGACATAGACCTTCATAAGACACCTCCAACTTCTTGGAAGATTGAGGTACAAACTGGTACATCACCTGAACGCAAAGCTGGTCGCGGGTGAGCCTCTTTTGGGGATCAGTCAAAGCCCAAAAAATCTTCTTTAGGTCGCTACATACTTTATACAATTCGTAGGCGTCGGGGTGCCAGGCTATGAAGAAGCTTCTCTCAAAAAACGAGAGTATCGACTCCTTTAGGATGATTTGAAATAAATAGCGTACTTCTGGTATAGTCAACTTGTCCAAGAACGGCCGTAGTAGCTCTACCTGATCGTTTGTGTGTGATGTTTCCGTAAGCTTATCCAACACTCCATTGACATCGTCCACAGACACAGTGGAAGTTACTACTGCATTCTGGTCCCGACGTCTCAGTACGATTCTTGAGATGATCAACGGTAGGTCGCTTACTGCTTGACGTTCCTCGTTACCCGCTAGTCTTGCCTTGTAGTGATACGACTTCTTCCAGTTGCGAATAATGGCATGATCCGCCAGACCTTTTTGGAGATTCAAAAGCTTGGAAACAAGACGAACTAACGCGACGTCTTTGATGAAGTACTTCCGGCCGTCCCGATTGGGAAACGTGAGTCGTACCGCCAGGTACACATTGTTGCCAAAATGCGTTCTCCACGTCTTGACAAAAGACTCAATGATGTGTACTTTCTTTGCACTCACAGTGGGAAACTGGCCCTTGTTCTCGCTAGTCGTAGCTTCGAGTTTTCCCCATAGATCCGACACTAGTAGGTCAAACGGTGCTGGCTCAGGATTGAAATTCGAGGGCTCAAGAACAGAATCAAGAAACAGTGACATCGCAATGCACTCTGGATTGCAGTTGTCTTAGAGCAAGCTAGATCGACGAGTTGTGTTTCCGTTTGCCCTATTAGGCAATTCCCGAGATAAACGATGAAATATGGGGGAACATTGTGACGAGTTTGGTGCAGGAACTACCTTTTGGCTACACTCCATAAGTTGGGAATCTTTTTGCCTATTTGTGCACTATAACCCGATTTTATATACTGAATCTAGAAGCTATTAAATGTTTTTATCTATTGGTTCTCCTTCAATTCCGATTGTACTGGCTGATTTTAGTTTATGCAGCATTTGGTGAACTGTCTCTATTCCTCAAGTATTCGAAATTAACTAAAGCGCTTCGAGAAAAGATGCCTCGTACACACTTTGGCTTCGTCTGCCCTAGTCTATTATATTAAATGTGTGAACGATCAGTACCTATGGGCTGCGCCCAAAACGAAATCCAATCAACATCTATTGGCACCACGTACCGAGCGAGATTATCAGCATCAAGAAAAGGCATGAAGTACCATATTCTTGGCGAAACGATACAAAATTTTTATGTTTGAATGCGTTTAAGGAAACTACAGAACACGCTGGATGTTACTTCAACAGGAACAAATGAATGCTAATCCAAATAACATTGGTGATACGTCGACTTAATGTTATCCACGTCCAAATTTCTGTTTGTTTTATTTCTCTGCGTGACTGTTGCTACAAAATACACTTTAAAAGATATGTTTATGAAGAATACCATACAATAAAGAGTAGGCTAATTCCGGAAGGCGAACAGGAAAAGATTTCGGGGAATATGAAAGCAATATATAGTGGAAAATATGGTTGATTTCAATCCATCTTAGGATTCACATTGTAGTCGACGCAGTCACTCAACAGTTACATGTTCGACACTGGGAGCAGGCAGAGCTTGCAATCTTCAAAGTCTAACGCGTTATCGATGTCAATCATGAGGTCACCAGCGACGGCTGAAGTTATCGCAGGTCCTTGGTAGACAACTTGTTGAAGACCGAGAACCGCCTCGAAGGTGACACCGGGCCCCAGGACAAAAACTGGCATAAGAAGTTGAGAACTTCCAGAATCTTCACGTTTGGATCCCCATTTGTATATGACCCAATCCGCAATTGCTTCAACTAAATCAGCATAGATTTGAGCGTCACCTCCCATTCCGGGACTGTATCTTCCGACCCTTGATTTCATCGTTGCCTTGGTTTTGGGTGCCCTTTTTTGCAAAGCAGCCAGTGGCCCTTTTGCCGAAGTTATTTTTGGGGTGGAATTGGCGGTTGGGTTAGCCGCCCATGCTCCATCTAATTGAATGGCAAAGCTACCTTGAGAATCCGGAGTGACGGACCCGATGAGAGCTCCGCTGCCGTCTCTGAGAGTGAGCTTTCCGTCTTTTGCTGGAAAAGAGAGTTTTTTCGTTGCTGGCGTGGAAGAGTCATCTTGTGTCTCATCAGTCTGGTTGTCATCAAGAGCGAAGATGCTGTAAATTCCGTTGGAATATTCGAGCGGATAGCCTGATACCAAAGATGACAAATCGATTTTTGGAATGATAGTTGCGGCAGCGCCATCGGCTCTCACCTGAATGGAAGAGGCAAGGGCCGCAAATGGAAACAAAGGAAATACCACTGCGGATAACTTCATAATGTTATACTGTAAACTTGGGTTTGAGTGCTTTTTAAGAGAATTGTTTGGTTAGATATGTGATTGATAGGCGAAGGGCCGCCTACTTATACCCGTCACTTGACTCCGAAACCTATCTATTCCTAATTCATTTATATATTGCGTCGTAATTGTAGCCTTCAAGTTTTACGCGATGCGCATATGTGTCCGGTCTGTAACGGATAACAAAACTGCTGCAATGTGGCATCCATAATTTCTTGACATGGCCGTTGAATTGCCACTTTTGGCCAGGCAGAGTGTATACATGCAGGCTCGCTTAATTTATAGCATCAGGCACAGATATTTGTGTGCAGGAGAATCACTCGCCTAGACACTGCCAATTTGTTAGAATTAATATCCCAATTACCGTTACCAATTAGCGGGGTTTCGAGGGATTTGTAATAATCTCTTTTGGCTTGCACATTTTAGCAGGACACTGCTTGATTATCTTTGTATTTGCATTCCTTTCCGTTCCATTTTGCATGAACAACAGCACTCTCCAAAAAATGCTCCATAACCCGATTTATGCCAAGTGCTTACAACTCAACGTCCTAAGTATACTGGAGAGTTTCCAAGAATTAGAAGAAGAGACATCTGTGCTGTTTTTCGGTTTTTTCTTGGGTGTCACTTGGAAGACCTTCCCGATTGATAAATGCTCATTGAAAATACAAGGAAAAACCATGTAGAATTTATGGTAACTGGATACAAAGAGAACGCCAAGAGTGCTACGTAGCACTCTTTCAAAGTGGTTTTCGAACGATTCAAGGATAGGACTGTGAAGACAATTGTTTATTCAGGAATTCAAATGCGATTAGACCGTCTAAAGAAGTTGTTAGTGGGAACAGAGTATACTCAAGCGTAAAAGAAGTATATGTGTATTTAAAAAATAGTCTATACGAAACAGAGAATTGCCAATGAACGCATTCATGAGCAAGAATCGAAATGTAGCAGGGTGCTAAACAATTGAAAACTATGGAAGCAAAAATGAAATAGAAATTTTATGGCGCTCAGATGTAAGCAGCGCGATTCAGAACGTCTGCCCTCTTTTATACGTTTGAAATAGGCATCAGACAAAGAGTACACTCATCAAAGTCAATTACATCGTCAATGTCGATGTAAAGGTCGCCGTTAGTGGCACCTTGGATAGCAGCACCCTGGTATGAAATGTGATCAAGGCCTAGAACAGCCTCAAAGGTGAATCCAGGAGCTTGAACAAAGACGGGAGTAAGGTACTGAATATTTGTCGAGTCATCACGCTTTCTTCTGGAAGCTGGGTTAGTCGTCGAATTGGTGTAGGGACCAGTAGAAATTGACGCAGGAGTAGTGGTTGCCGAAGCGGTTTCGCTACTTGAATCGGCTCCTTCTGATCCGTCAGTGCTTGAGCTATCAGTTCCTTCAGTTGAACTTTCGGTGTTCGAGTCATCGGTTGTTGAACCCCCGTCCTTTGGAGCAAGGCCATCCGCAATCCAGGTGGTAACTGCATCTTTCAACTGTTCAGCTACTTGAGGGTTAACGTTGAAATTGACTTGGTATTTGTTGATAACCGAAGGCTTTTTGTCAACAATTGGCTTGGTCTGTGGCTTAGCTGGTGTGTTTGGCTTAGCTGGTGAGTTTGGCTTAGCTGGTGTGTTTGGCTTAGCTGGTGTGTTTGGCTTAGTTGGTGTGTTTGGCTTAGTTGGTGTGTTTGGCTTAGTTGGTGTGTTTGGCTTAGTTGGTGTGTTTGGCTTAGCTGGAGTCTTGGGCTTAACTGGTGTGTTTGGCTTAGCTGGTGTGTTTGGCTTAACCGGTGTTTTGATCACCTTTGAGTTTAAAGTAGATGGCTTAATTGTAGGCAATCTTGGTTTAGGCAAGATTCTTCCGAGGGAAAACTTACCTCTTTTCTGCAACGCAACTGTGTCATCGTCCGGAAAAATCTCGTAATCATCGTCCAGAAAGTCGTCATCTCCATCAGGAGAAGAGATTTGAGGAAACTCAGCTTGCGTTGGGTCAGCAGCCCACGAGCTATCCAATTGAAGTCCAAATCCACCATTTTGGTTAGGCGAAAAGTAACCAACAAGCTTTCCAGTACCGTCAAGAACGGTTAGCTTACCGTCGGTAGCAGGAAACTGAAGCTTTTGGAAAACAGGGTCAGGGTATTCAGGGTCAGTCAGATTATCAGCCACAGCGTATATATTGTAAAGGCCATCGGCGTACTCAAGATCCAAGTCGGAAATCAAGGCCTTCAAAGACATATTTTGAATTGTTGTCCCTGTGGCAGCATTATCTCTGGTAGAGATTGGAACTGCCAATGCGAGGGTTGGAAGCAAACAGAAAATGGCTGCAAATTGCATGTTAGTCGGGTTCTTTGTTGGTTTTCTCTAATGAGCAGCAGAAGGTTGTTCCGAAGTGCCCTTTATATATCCTGAAAATCCAAGAAGCTAAATTGCAAAGCTATCCAATTTTCTTAACTTATCTCGGCACTATGATACCCAATTTAGTTCAAATGTAGCTCAATTTCGAGCTGCAAACCATGTGGGTATGTAAGCCAAGGCTTGACAGGTAAACGGACTGGATATAGATGGAGCGTACGTCCTATTGCAACTCGCTTGTGTACCTATCTGCATATAGTAACGTCCGTTTCTACGTCAAGGCTCGCTTCAGACAGGTCAATGTGCAAGTCTGACTAAAGTGGCAATTTGGCTACTAAATTGAGAATCACAGTATGAGGGTTGACAGAAATACAAATCCATGTTGGCCATAATATTTATCCCTAATTCAAAAGGACCTTAAGGATTGTGAACGGATTATAATGCTATTTGGTTTGCAAAAGTATGAATTTTTTATTGATATTCGAATTGATTTAGCGTGAGAAAGGATGCGAGAAGATAAGAAATTTACGACTGGGAGCAATTTTTGAAATACAGGAATAATGCTTAGTGTCAACACGTGAATTGTTGTGAACTCGTATTGTTTCGGGTTAATAGAGCCTAAGAAACTGAAATGAGAATGGTAACATACAAGCAAATATTGCTCTATGCAAAAGTGTTTATATTTGATTTTCTTCATTTCGCAAGGTCTTGGTTCTAAAATATCCGGTAGATAAGATAATGAACGTTAGAAGTTCAATGCAATGTTCTGGTATGTGATCTGAGAAATGGGCCCTCTATAATTGCTTGGTCGTAGCTGAGAAAATATTACTGGCTCATGTGGAGAATTTGGGCGTATTCGAGTCTGGCCCTGTCTTCAAATTTTTTGCCCCCCTCATCAATGATCGTCTATTTGAATAAGAAGTCCAACTTCCAGCATTGAGATCTGCTCGTCAAGCGAAACTACAAAACTCGAATAAAAGAAATACAAATTTTTGAGTATAAAAGATACGAGAACAACTCATCACAATCTGCAATCTGCAAACGGTAATCAGTAATCAGTAATCAGTGCTTAGTGATCTGTCGTGCGTCAGGTAAAAAAAACGACATATAAAAAAACTGCTTTTTAGTGCTTCATTTGTCTTACCACGAAGAGGAAATTGGAAGCAGGCAAAGAGCACATTGCTCGAAGGAAACGACGCTATCGATGTCAACATAGATGTCAGCATCGCCAATGTCTTGAATGGCGGCTCCGTCGTAAACAATTTGGTCAAGTCCGAGGAAGCCCTCGAATGTTACACCGGGACCTTGAATGAAGATTGGCACGAGAAGTTGATTGTCGACAGAAGCATCACGCTTAGAAGGCTGAGGGGTGGGAGCTGCTGCGTCGGATACGGTTGAGGATGCAGCAGATTCAGGCTCCGCTGTGGCTGTGGCGGAAGTGGAGGCATCTGTGGAAGATGCAACGTCGGAAGCGCTCGAAGTGCTCGAAGTGCTCGAAGCGTCGCTCAGCGAAGTGGTTTTGCCTCCGATAGGAAGGGCGCTGAGATAGTTGGTAAGTGCGTCGCCCACTTTTTCAATAACAATTGAGTTCACCAGATCTTTGTACTTTTTGATAACCTCAGGAACAGACTTCTTGGTAGGTGGCTGTGGTGCTGGAGTCTTTTGGGCGTTTGCAGGAGAAGGTTTATTGTTTGCTGGTGGCTTGGGAGCATTGTTTGCTGGTGGCTTAGGTGCGTTGTTTACTGGTGGCTTAGGAGTATTCTTGACTGGTGGCTTGGGAATGGTAATTTTCTGTAAAGGTGGTTGTACGACGACAGTCTTTGGTTTAGGAGGACCATTTCTAGGACCACCTCTAGGAACTGAAACACGTGGCCCTCTCTTTTGCAATGCCGCGGAAGTCAACCCTGGAGTCCCGATCTGAGGCAGAGCATCTTGAGTTGGGTGGACAGTCCAACTACCGTCCAATTGAAGGTTGAATCCACCAACCTGGTCTGGGTTTACATAGCCGACAAGGCCACCGTTTCCATCCATGATGGTAAGTTTTCCGTCAGCGACAGGAAATGAGAGCTGCTCGTAGGCAAGGTTAACGCTGTCAGATCCATCTGGCAGGTCGTCTACTACTGCGAACAAGTTGTAGACACCAGTTAACCAGTTAACGTCAACATCAGAGAGCAACGACTGAAAGCCGATGTCTTCGATGGAGACGCCAAGGTCTCTTTTAATTGGAGAGGCCAAGGCAATGCTTGGAAGCAAGGCAGAGAGGATTGCGAATTTCATTGAAAGTTTGAGAAGATGATTGAAAGTTTGAGATGATTGATATTGATGGAGAAAAGAAAATTTTAGAGGGAAAATCTCTCTCCTTTTATATTTCGAGAGAGCTTCTTTAATGACATTTATTCAGGGCTACTTCAAAATATCAAATGTTTGAAACATGGTAGCCTTTTACAAAATACAGGATGCCCGGAGAGTGGACCGAATTTTACGATGCCACATAGCCCTTACTGCAGTGCTTTCTTCCCCTGATTATATTCCCCACAAGCTATTTTCAAACTAATTTGACTCGTGTCAGTAGCTGAAACACTGCGGAGCCTGCCCATCAGGGCGGAGTCAGCCGTTAGGTTGCCAAAGCTATATGCAGAATGACGTTTGAACATCTGCCATCTAAATACGCGAAGGTATATGCAGCTCGCCAAGAGCTCGACACATTTCAGTGTATCATTTTCTTTTTGCCTCGTATCATGGTTCTTCTCTGACGTTTGTTCTATGAGCAACAATTGAACAAAAATTGGTTCGAGTTGTTGGAATAAGATGATGCGCCTGAATCTTGGGCGTCCACTGAAGTCTCCAAGGTTCAGTTTCCATCAGTTTAATTAAGGTTGTCGTCAACTTCGGCTTGGCCCGCGGAGACTTTAATTTCCCCCGAACCTTTCAAACAATGTAAAACATCATTCGTAAATTATCTGTCAATGTTGCATTCGTTTCTGAAGAGTGAGCAAGATTCCCTGTCTCTTCAGCAAAGCCGTGCTCCCCACAGCCACGCTAGATAGATCTGTGTTACAGTTTTTACGAGCGGCTGACCACTAAACATTCAACTAACTTCCCATTACACCCAAACTTTTACTTTTATTAGACACATAAGATAAATCGTTTAGTGGGCATTATGAGCCTGACGTCTAAAAATTTTAATGGTTAATTTTATGTCCATTTTCTCTCGTGACATTCAAGTGGGATTTGGTGCATAAATTGTCATTTGATTGAGGTACCTAGCATCAACCGCTGCTGCCAAGAATGTTTCGAGATAAGTGGTGATTTTGAGTCAGTACAGTTCGCTTCGAACTCTAACTCTAAATGGCCTGTTCGGTTAGAGCCGAAGTATTGAAATTAAATTGTCACATCAGATTAAATTTAGCAGAAAGTTTGGTTGCAATTTTTTTCGTTGAGCTTTTCTGACCTGCTCGTTCTGACACTTTTTGTTTCATTTTTTGTTGGAGTGGCACAAGTCTCTCTACTCTTCATGTAGTATTACCTCAAAGCGAACTTGCAAATAATCAACCTCTCTCCAGGAGCCATTTATTATTAGTTACAGTGGAAGGACTCGTCTGACCCCTAGCTCGAACCTCTGTAACTAGTCGTCAACAATGAATATCGACATGGGTCAAGAAACAGAGCTGTCCTTGTTTTCAACGAATTCTCAAATCAAACGCCTCTGTAGCATGAGCCCTCCATAAGTGGTCAATGTTTTGGATTTCTCTCAACTTATTACGAACAATTCGCACTTCATCGGGTGAGTCCTGTATTGTGCTTTAGTATTCGCTTAATCCGGCTTAATTAGTCTAATTTTGGAATACCTGCAGGCAAAACGGTTTTGATATTTAATGCTCTTTCCCTTTATGGAACAAGTAAAGAATTGGGTCATGAGCTAGCCTGAACTGGAACTTCGGCTTACAAACAATGCAAAACGTCGTCATTCTAATTCCATGCTCAGGCAGCAGTTTGCTACCTGGTGCCTGTGTCTGAAAGAAACCCGCTCGCTGATCTAGCAGAAAGCTGTTCAGAGGAAGTCCTTTCAGCTATAGTACCGTAAAAAGTGGAACAACCTTGATTAATGAAATAATATGTTGAATACGCTATGTTCCTAAAATCAATACTAGTCTTTTTGGGGAGGAGTTTGCCTCTCAATCTAAACTTCGTACGAATTGGTTATCACAAAATAAACTTTATTACCCTTATACCCCAGATATAGGAAGCAGACAAAGTTCGCAATTGGTAAATGAAGCCACATTGTCGATATCAATGAAAAGGTCGCCCTCGGCGACAGACTTAATAGCACTACCCAGGTACTCTACGCGATCAAGACCAAGGGCACCCTCAAAAGTAACACCTGGACCTTGGATGAAAACAGGAAGAAATATTTGCGCATCGGAATCGTCACTACGACGTTGGCTAGTCGCATTTCTTTGTCTCTCTTCCTCTTCCTTCTCCCTCTCCAAGCGAGGACGAACAAAAGTCTCCCACGACCAATAACTGATAGCCTTGTTCAAATCCATGACTGCCCCCATTCTACCCCCCGCTTTACCTGCTCCTTGGAAGTATCTGCCAAAGCTTGCTCTCTTTTGTAACAGGTTACTTGGTGGATGTGTTGGTGTAATTTGAGGTTCTGGGCCCTTCGCAGGGTCGTTTGCCCAGTTCGAGTTGAGTTGAAGAGTGAAACTGTTACCGCTTGGATTGACGTTGCCTATGATAGTCCCAGAGCCATCCAAAACCGAGAGTTTACCGTTTGAGATTGGAAATGAGAGCTTCTTATACGCTGGATCGAAAGTATCGGCGGTTCCGTTATCTACGACTGCAAAAATGTCGTAGACACCCTCATGATAGTTGACATCGACACTCGATGCCAAAGATTTGATCCCCAATACCGGGACAGTGACCGAGCTGTCGTCATCTCTCCTCCAAATAGGCGACGCCAGCACAAAACATGGAAGCAAAAGGGTGAAGATAGTTGTAACTCTCATGTCACTTCTATAAGAGCAAATTGTATGATATGAGCCAACTTGCACCCGAATTTGCCTCTTATTTATATTAAGTCCAAGAACTAGAGGCAACTCTTTTAGGACCCTATTTACAGAATTTTGGGTTTGCAACCTAAGAAATGTTTACTTCGCCTGCACTCAATCTCTCAATTACACAGGGCTTGTAATTTTGAAAGGACTATGTACAGATTTTTATGTCTTGGAGGGGCCACATCCTAAAGCATCACTGTCACGACGAATGGGGGCATGCATCAACGCTTACTAGCCGAGCCTTACGTGCAGTACCAAACGCTTACCGAAATCCCATTGATTTTCTGGGAAATGCTAAAGACCTAAGCTATTCATAGTATACGTCATTATTGCTAAGATTAATTGGTATTGAAGAGGGTAGTTTGCTTACTTCATGTCATCTACGGTACACACCGCTCGGCATAGCGCTATCTTGAAAGTACCGAAGCACTAATTGATATTGGGGGTCGAAAAGAGTAAACCCGGATCGTGCGGCAATCCATTATGTAAATAATTTTATCGTAGGTTTCAGAATAGATTTAAAGAAAATCTTCGCTAGGTCAGTTCCGCTCTCAAATGCTTGAGATTGAAGCAGACAAACAGCACAATGCTAAATGATACCACATCGTCGATGTCAATGAAAAGGTCACCGTCCACAACAGAATTGTTAGCACTACTTCCGTACCCTACCTGGTCAGGTCCCTGTATGACGACAGGAAGTAATCTTTGAGCGATGGAGATATCACGACGACGTCGTTGTTTTTGCTTTTTCCTTTTTTTTTCCACTTCGATCTCCGTCTCAATGCGCGGTCGGACATACGCCTTAAATACATAGTCAAAATGGGTTTAGTCAAAGGCTCCCAACCGAGCGACATGAACTGTACTTTCCACAAACCCTTTCAAAACGTTTTTTCATTAAAGCCCACCCAGGAAAAGAACTGATACCTTCACTTCTAGCCCTGGGTATTGGGCGGGCTCGGCCGCCCAAGCTGAGGCGAGCTGGAGCGAAACTGCCATGATCATCGGACTAACGTAGCCAACAGGAGCCCCAGTACCGTCCAAGACGGAACGTTGGCCATTAGTAATAGGAAACGAAAACTATTTATTTGCGGGATCGAAGCTCGTCTCGCAATCTACAATGAATATTTGACGAATTCCACCACGTTAGTCGCCATCGAAGTCTGAAGCAAAAGAGTTAACAGCCGCCATTGGAATAGTGACAGGAGCGTTGTCGTCTCTTGTTGCAAGTGGTCCGGCCGTTGCCATGCCTAGAAAGGCGGCTAAAGCAGCAGAATTATGTAGGCCGTCCAATAGTTCAGGACTTGCAGTATCGAATTTCTTTTCACAGCGAGATTCAAGTGCAAGGATCAGAAAACGGATAGCGCCGATTCATTTTATTAATCTTCCCCGAGAAGCGTGTCTTAATGTTAGTTTCATTCGAATTCGGGCACTTCCGAATGCGTTGCAGGCTTGGGACAATCTAAATGCATCATACTGGCAATTACGAAACGTGCGGCGCTGAAAATGTAATTAATGACTCTTTGGGACGATAAAAATAGGCCAATCATATAGCGAGTGTTAAGGCGCTTAACTCGGCTACAGCGCGTGCTCCTATGCAGGAGCCGTATTTTGCACCTTCATTCCGGTGTGGACACGCCCAACTCTAAAACGGTTTTGTTTTGTTCGAGAAGCTCGAGTGGATAGGTGTCCGCCATTCCATCCAGGTCAAAAAGGCAATCTGGGAATCTTGCCAGAATCAGATGAACGCTTTACGGAGATATTAGGCTGTTTGGCAGATTATCGCCGCCATTGTAGTAAGCGAAACAGGCGGCTATTTGAATCATGCAATGTAAATAATAACTTTTCCTATTTGGGCACCTTTTGTGGAGAGGGTGTTGCTAGTTCGTTTGCCGCCTTTGCCAAGAATCTATGCGGGCGCGCCTACAACTAGAGATTGACTATGATACCCGTCAGCCTACGCACGCTTCCATTTCTTCGTAATTGTCACGGTCGTAGGTTATGAGCCAAGTTTTGGAGATGTCGTGGAACTTTTGTGACCCAAACTCGTGAGTTCTAGGGATTTTTTTGTTAGAGACGTTGAGTGATTGCGTTCTGCAGTGTTATTTTAAGGAAGGTTCCTGCAAGCACTGTTGCAAGCAATAAACGTCTATTATTAGAGATACATTCCTGAACTCCGGAATGTTTTCATTGACCTCGACCTGAACGTTTCTACACACTCCACTGGAACTATTATCCTTCGTATAGCATTTCTTCATTGGGACGTAATATTTGTATCTGCGAAATATTCCTCACGTACGGTTGTATAGTGTAGTGGTTATCACTTTCGGTTTTGATCCGAACAACCCCGGTTCGAATCCGGGTACGACCTTTTTGCCATTTCTTTTTAGGCAGTTGCAAAGCTCGCAGATTGCTTATGCTTTCCTAAAACTCACCCCGTTGCTTCGTTGCTACTTTCTTTAGCACAAACGGTTTCCAAATTGGGACTTTCTTACTACTGTAGCCTAAAGGTCGGCCAACATTGCTCGTATGCTAGCCCAGAGAAGCTAGAGAACAACGACCATATGTAGGCCATGCAGTGGCACATTCCGTCTCAATTCGTTTTACCGGCCCCGCTTGTGTTCATTCTCGCCCTAAACGTCAAGGCAGGGCGCAAGGACGCCTTCCACAATCTTTATTCCGTCGTATAATGTGGGCGGCTAGAACGAAATTTATCGCTAGCCGCCCACATGCATTTGCTGTTTGCAACTCTAAATCCGTAGGCGGCCGAATTGAAAACGGTTTCACTGCACATGAGTGGAATGCGAAACGCACCATCCCATTTAGTCCATGGCGTGTGGAATTAGACACATTATCCTGGACATAACGCCTTCAAAATAGCAGGTTGTACATAGCAGTGTTCGATACAGGACGGTTGTGTTGACAACTCTACCTGCTAGACAAGATCCTCGAAACCGGCGAACTCGAGTATAAATAGGCCATGATTTCTGTTCTACGGAGCACCAGTCAACTCTTTCTCTACGAACGCCATGAGATTTTCAGCCATCTATACCCTCTTGCTTCCAAGCTTGGTGCTTTCCTCGCCTGTCAAGTCGAAGGAAGACATCGAAGCATCCGAGGTCGAATTGGACCGTCGTGACAACGACACGAGCATTTTCCATTTGCTGGCCAACTCGACGATGCAAGATTACTTCAACAACAACAGATACTTTGTGAACACCATCGAGCAAGAATCCGGAAACCTGGTTTTTGAGCTGAACGCCAAGGGCCAACATCCTCACACTTTCTGGATTGGCTGTGCCGACTCCCGTGCCGGTGAGCT
The DNA here is from genome assembly GCA_030566735.1 of Australozyma touchengensis. NCBI lineage: Eukaryota > Fungi > Ascomycota > Pichiomycetes > Serinales > Metschnikowiaceae > Australozyma > Australozyma touchengensis. The sequence continues at coordinate 753,265 of JAKUAS010000005.1, read as the reverse complement.
GTGTTTGGCTACCTTGCCAGGTGAGATCTTCACCCACAGAAACATTGCCAACGTCGTGGACCCCGAAGATATGTCCCTGCAAGGTGCTCTTCAGTATGCCGTTGACGTGTTGAAGGTCAAGAAGATCGTTGTTTGTGGCCACACCGAGTGCGGTGGTGTTAAGGCTGCTTTGTCCAACAAGCTTGTTGGCGGTGTGCTTGACAACTGGCTCAACCCTATTCGTCAGACTCGTGCTGCCAACAACGCGCTCTTGCAGCTGTTGAACAACACCAAGGCGCAGACCACAAAGCTTGCCGAGCTCAATGTGATTGCCTCTGTCTTCAACGTGAGACGTCACCCCAGCGCCCTGAACGCCATCAAGAACGGTGAGCTCGAGGTCTGGGGAATGATGTATGACGTCGCTACTGGTTTCCTTTCTGAGGTTAAGGTTCCATCAGATGACTACGCAGCTTTGTTCCAAATGTCCGCCAACACTGCCGGCGGTCACTAATTTTTTTAAAGTTCAAATCAGGGTGTATGGGGAAGGAGTCGATTTGAGTCGACAAATCAAGACAGCTCAGTGCAGCCCGTCTGGTTGTTTCAACTCAAGGAGATAGGAATTTACGGTTAGTTAGAGAAGGGAAGATAATATAAGAATACCAATATAAGAATACCACAAGATTTCGTGTAGAGCTGTAGATTTTTCCTAAAGTTTCGAGAGTGCATCAATGTTTGGTATCTGCTTGGATGCTACGAGTATGCACTAGCACACACGAATTGACACACGATTGACACACGAATTGACACACGAAATTGGCACACGAAATTGCAGAAATTTTAATATCATTGAAATCTACGCGTCATCAATAAGCGCCAAAAGCCGAACTAGAGGCAAAGTCAGTCTTCCGAGGGTAACCATTTCGTTTCAACTTGAAGACTTGTCACACCGTGGAACGCATATAATCAAATCCATTCACATTTTCATTGATCTTTTCCCTCCGAAATCTCTTGTTATCATTTGCGTCTGTTGGAAATAGCATGTGTTGTTCCGGCTTCCCCGGCCCAAGTCGGGTGCAGGACTTCCCCAGACATTTCACATCCCCGGAGAAACTCTATCGATCTATAGGCATCGACCATCAAACTCAACCGACTACTCTTTATTGCGAGGACCACATATCGACCCTCGGCGATTGCATCTGCCACATCCTTCATATCTCTGCATGGACCGTTGGCTCTCACAGACAGCCTGAAAGATCTCCCATCTTGCTCATCCTTCAACGGGCCGCATCTGAAGCTAAGCATATTTGAATGCAGACACTTTCCTACTTTGCGGTACTTCTATAGACTCTTCCTATCTGGTATCTTCTAGTGGTGCTTCACTGTCATATCATCTGGCCATCCCTTTTTATTATATTCACTATCCATTCACTCTACTCTCTCACCTCATAATCACCATCCATGAGACATTTCCCTAGAACGGCACGTTCGCTTCTTTCTAGGCGACTTCTCCATGCTTCCGTGATCGAAGCAAACCCGATCCTGGCATACGACGCTCGTGTGTCGCAGGGACGTCTTCACAACGACCCTTACCAACGCAAAATCCTTTTGAGTCTTTCCCAACTACATACCACTCTTAGCCACTACCAACCACCGGTGGTACAGACGCCCGACGTTGAGCTGTTGAAGCCGAAGAAGGGTGTGTCTGCGCTTTTCTCCGGCCTCTTAAACCGCAGTCGTAGAGAACCTACCGGGCTAGAGCTGGAAAACGAAGTCAAGGGAATCTACTTGTGGGGGGACGTCGGTTGTGGGAAAACTATGCTTATGGACCTATTCTATCTGACCGTGCCTCCGCATCTTCCCAAGAAAAGAATGCATTTCCACCAATTCATGCAGAACCTTCATAAGCGCTCACACCAGCTCAAGCTCGAGCACAATCACTTGGATCTTGACGTGATTCCCTTGCTAGCTAGTGAAATTGCCCAGACTTCAAGCGTTTTGTGTTTTGACGAGTTTCAGGTCACAGACGTTGCCGACGCGATGCTTCTTCGCAGGCTACTCTCGCTTCTCTTGAGCCCGCAGTATGGCGTGGTGCTTTTCGCCACCTCAAATAGAGCGCCGGACGATTTGTACTTGAACGGTATTCAGAGAGTTTCTTTCATCCCCTGTATTCAACTTATAAAAAAGCAAACCAAGGTGATTTATTTGAATTCGCCGACGGATTACCGGAAAGTGCCTCGTCCGTTGCTGTCGGTTTACTTCTACCCAAAACCTGGTGTGAAGTACCACAGTAAAACCAATGTATCGGCGTCGCGGAAACACGTGGAACAATGGGTGGAATATTTCAATCAAGGCGAAGACGCGGGTCCAATCGTAGAAAACGATGTCCTCACTGTATGGGGCCGTAAACTCGTGGTTCCCAGAAGTCACAAGCCACTTGTTGCACAGTTCTCATTCGAGCAGCTATGTGGGCAGAACTTGAGCGCTGGAGATTACTTGACGCTTGCAAACACATATCATGGATTCATCATCAGTGACATTCCATATCTTAGCATTAACGTTCGAGACAAAGTGCGGCGATTCATCACGTTCTTGGACGCCGTATACGACGCGCATGGGTGTATTGCTACTACCGCGGCGGCACCATTCAAAGACCTTTTCGTAGAACCCGAGGACTTGAAAACGGACAATTACCAGCTCTTCAAGAAACAGAGCGACATGGGCGCAGAGGAGACGTTCGAAGATGATGATTTGGTGGTCAAGCACGGTTTCGACAAGCTGATAGCTAAGAAGGCGTCCATGTTTGTTAATGACGAGGAAAAGTTTGCGTTTGCGCGGGCATTGAGTCGTCTTACGCAGATGGGCACCACTGACTGGTTAGAGGCGCCACGCGACTTGCGTTGACCACAATGACAACATATTAAGTATTACTAGATAATGATAAACATGACTTAGAAGGTGGGAGTAGATCTCTATGGGGTTTAATGTATCTTGGCGCTGACCATAATGTATAGTAAGTGTTGTAGGCTCTTTCTAAAAACCTTTCAACAAAATTCAGAGAATGCTAAGTAATTTCATTTTATTGATTTCTACGCCACTTTCAATTATGTCGTGTTCACTCCTATTCATGTTGTTTCCGTCTTTTTCATTTCCCACATTAACCTGCACACCGAATTTTCATACCCTAAACAAACGAACCTCCCCATCTTCCTCCAGTATGTCTGCTAACGACGTCTTGGACGTGCTCAACGTCCAACGTGACGACCTTCCACAGCCAAAGAAAAAGGCCAAGACGGATATGGCCCAACTCGCCAAGGACAGACTCCCCAGAGAAGTGTACAACCTTATGGGGCCAAACACGCCGCCGATCTTGGTGAACATGGGCACGAACCGCATGAAGGACCGCAAGCTGCGCGTTTCACCTTGGACGAAAATGCCTTTCACTCCCAACCAGAAGGGCGGCCGTGCACCGGCATTGCACCATTGGGAGAAAGGTGCTAAGGAATTGCTTACAGAGACGTCCAAAGATAAACCATACTATTTCGATAAGTTTGTAGTTTCCGTGGATATCCCTGACATGGTAGACGAAGGGCTATTCGCTAAGTTCATGGTGGAAATTGTAGACGAACAGAAACAGAGGGCACAGAAAGTAAAGGCACAGATGGCCATCGCTAGTGCGAAGAAGCTGCAGCTTCTGAGTCTGTCGAGATTGGCCAGCGCTCCTTCTTCTGCTGGAAATAGTGCAGATACTAAGAAAGAAGATACGAACACAAAAAATGACTCTGTGGCTAGTGAAACGCCACAATCGTCGGGGGCCGAATCAACGGCGGAAAAATCGGAATCCAGTAGTCAGCTGCGCTTGCCCTCGAGAAGTAATGTAAAAAGTGAAGCTGATGGTGAAGTTTCTGCAGCTAAAGAAACCAATAAGATGGATGAAGACGTAGAACCAGAACCAGAACTGCAGCCGCAAGCAGATTCGGAACTGGGCTCTGCGGATGACGGGCCACTTCCGTGGTCGTATGAGGAAACTTCTCTTCTTTTCCAGTATTGCAAAGACTTTGAACTTAAGTGGTTTGTTATCAACGACCGGTTCCCCCTTAAGTATGGTAGAACACTCGAGGACTTGAAAGAGCAGTTCTATGCCATGTGCGTCAAAATAATGACACATAAGTCCATCGGCAACCCCACGTTGATTGACTCACTTAAAGTTTTCTCGAAGTCTGCCGAGGTCGAACGTAAACACTATCTCCTGAACCTTCTTAAGCGAACACCGACTGAGATCGCCGAGGAGTCGCTGCTTGTCATTGAGGCCCGGCGCTTCGAGATTGCAGCTAAGAAAATGCTCATGGAAAGAGCAAACCTCCTTACGCTTCTCGACCTGCCGCAGGCGGCGCTGTCAGTGCAGCAGTACATGTCATCGCAAGGTTTGGGCAACTTGTATAACCTGTTGATGATTCTGGATAAGAACCAACGCAAAAAGAGTCAGCAGCGAGTCTCTCTGGCAAGCTCTGATCCAGTGCCTCCACCGATCCCCATGGCGGCTTCTTCCTCTCATAAACGCGACTTCCAGACGCATCTACAACAGTACTTGTCTGGTTTCTTGAAGCAGCAGCCAATCAAGATGGAGGACAGTCCGATTCAGCAACTACTTGCCAAGAAACTCACAATTAAAGAAGAAGAAGCATACGGATTGTATTATCACGCCAATGAACGTCTCAACCCGGGAGTCATTCTTCGGTCCACGCAGAGGCTTTCGGGACTTCAGCAGAGACAGTCTGTTTTTAAAGCTGTCAATAATATGTTACAAGAATTGGATATCCCTACAGCAGGTGGTACTACGTGGAAACCCAATATGCCCACACGTAAGACAATGGCGAAGTATGACGAGTTGACGAAGGCCGTGGTAGCGTTATTGGAAGTGAAGAAGGGCAAGGACAAGTTGGAGGCCGAGATCGAACTTATCAAGAGTCAGCGCGAACTACAGTAATACCTAGAATTTTAATAGATCTAAGTTAGCCCAGTATATTTTCTAATTCTTTGTTCTTGATGATGAATATATTCTGTAGTCTACTTTATGTTTGTGTATATTTAAGTTAATGCAATTGGTCAAAAAATGAGTTCAAACTCCATTAATGCGCTTTCATGAGATGGCAAAAATCGGGTTTGTATGTTATGATACATGCTTGTCAGCACATTTTGGTTTAAATGATCTTGCTCCAAGCGATCTGTACAAGAAGTGTAGATCTGCTGTGGTGTAGGAGCTTCTGGTTCCTTATTCAAGTTAAGTTGCTTGACAGATATATCGGGAAACTGGCGAATCGCCGGCGCCCAGGGGCCAGACTCAGAGCGTTTGAAGAACTCCCCAGCAATAAGTCGGATATCCTCTTGCTCTCGATATCCGTCGTATAACAGGCAAACAAAGTCAATGATCAAAGCACAATTGCTAAAACATTGAGCTTCAAGCGCACTCTGCTTATTGGAAACCATCGCGAAGTTTCTAATGACCCGTACAAGACGCATCAAGCTACCATCCTTCAACGGCGCCTTAAAGGTATTGAGCCTTCGAAGAATTACAGTGAGAACAAAAGAAATGTGGGCGTAATAGCTTTGGTCTACAACCATCTCCATTATATACGTCTCTAGCAAGGTATAGAAAGGGCCCATCTCCATCTCTGGGAACCTTCCTTCCATTCGCTCGAGTACGTTGGACTCATACTGTAGCGAGATCTCAAGTTCACAGTGGTACGCAGCCATTTTTTTTTCGTCAGAAAGCGAGTCCCAAGATGTGCTCCGGCTTGCACTCGAGTATCCAAGTTTATCCGCAAATACCCAGAACTGGCTCATTTCTTTGATGTCACTTTTGCCTTGAGAACGAATCGTGTCCATTATGTGCTTACACATCTCCGGATAGCCAGCTATCGCGTAGAACTTGTTGTAGTTCAGGTTGAGCACGTCAAGCAAATGAACTACGAACGCGGTCTTCTCTGGGACCGGGATTCGGGTGCTTGCATAGAGAGTACGTATGGCTGCGTCTAGAATGTGGAGTTGATTGGCCAGTAACGCAAAGAGCGACGTGATCTCCCCTAGGCGGAAACTACACTGAAACATGGACCTTGTTTCCTTAGAAAGAAGTGTAAACAAACCTAAGATATAGTGGTCCAAGTTTGGGGCACATAGCGCGCGGACAAAGATCTTATCGATGTTAAGTATATCGTCGTCTCTAGTCGTTTTGTTTCCCTGTAGAAACTCCAGTGCAAACAAGCAGATGAAATAGTCACGCAGGGCCTCATTGCCCATAAACAGATACTTTTGAAACATCATGACATTCCAGTGGCGATTTCCAATTATTTGTGCGGTGAGATTCCAGAGCTGGATGCTCAACTCCATCACCTCACGAATCAAATCTAGTTTTTGAGTTGCAGCGTCACTCATTCGTCCAGAAATAAATGTTAAGAGCCTTTTTTGGAATTCCTCTGTCAATTTAACCACCTCTGGAGTCGTGATAGCTCTGATCTCTAGCATCGCGTACATGAGTAGACTGAATATCTTTGCCTTTTCGGAATCACGCGCGAAATTAAGGTCAAATTGGTTGAGAACACGGAGAATGACACACGCTCCTTCAATTTTGGACTTTTCAGCTTGGAAATACCCTCCAATTACCTTCATTGTCTTTGATACGGTATTGGCCGCCCCGCTATTCATGCACATCACCATTGAATCAATCGGCAACGGTTTGTGCCTAAGCTGGGACATTTCAGAGTATGCGCTGATGGCGTCTACTGCTCGATCAAATGCTCTTTGGTCTTGTGAGTCGGCAATCAGGGCAATGGTGCTGGAAAACTGAGTACTCAAGTCGATTGTCGAAATTTGGGAAAGAAGAAGGATAAGATTAATCCGATTGACAAAAATAATGCGCATATGGCGGCCCTTATGGAATTCAAGAGCGCTGGACGGAAGGATCTTCGAAATCAAACGCTTCACTTCTCTTTCTGAATCAAGCTCTGCTACGTATCTGTATATCATAACAAGAAACCGTTCAAAGACCGTCGAATCTGGTATGTCAGCTACTGAACGGATAGCACCACTGATTATCGGCGGCACATCTTCCTCATCATCGAAATTTGCAAACTTTCTATATGCAAGAGACGAATACAAGGAAATCAACACTTTCTCTTCTAACGGCCAGCCAAGCCGCTGGCTAATTACGATACAAGCATCAATGTAGTGGTTGTGAGCTTCAGCTACGCGTTCTCGCCGCATCATTGTCAATACAGTTAGAAAGGGTGCCCAATTGTGGCTAGTGTGTGGCACCTGAGAACAAACTACATATAGTAAATCGATCAAACCACTATAAGAGTCGCTGAGAACGTCTGATAGTGCAGCCACAATGGACAGCCACCATGCCGAAACGTTTTTTCTGAAAATTAGCTGCACCACATGGATGGAGTTGTATATTATTTTCACTTGAGGTGTTCCCTCCGAAAGACGAAGCTCGTCCGCCAGGAAACTCAGGAAAAACTCAAGCCAGTAGTCCAGTGTATACCTTTGGAGGTCTTCTTGTCGGTCATAGTCTACATCCGGGTGGTGAGCTGCTTGGAGTTTACAAAGTAGACTATGTACGAATAGAAGCTGACCATGCAAGGGAATCTGGAGGCGGCGCACCTCCTTCACCTGCACTTTCGAAAACACGTTGAGTATTTGTGTCATCCAACTGAAGGTATCGTCGGTTGGTTGATCACGGCTAATGATTAGCCATTTCATCAATTGAATTATAGCTTTGGAAAGCTCATTGCGGGTGAGATCGTTGAGATACGTTTCTTCCTTATTCAAAAGGTATTTGAAGGCGGAAAGGAGGGTATATACTTGCTCGCGTGACTCCTTCATTTGGTACAACCCAAGTGTATACCGTTTTTTCAAAAGAGTGAAAGTGACGCTGTCTTCACCTGGAAAGTAATTGTATCCATCGGAAAGGAAATCAGATCGCAGAAAGTCGCATGCGCAGAGAAGCAGGCTTCCAATTGATAGCTCTGCATTCGCAAAGAGCGCCTCTTTTGTTGGGTTGAATCGGTGGATGTTAAACGTTGTCGTTCGACTTGTTTTACGAACAAATCTGTTGGCGCTTTCAACCTCGTACACGAATGTGCTGGCGGTTGGTGCCCGCTTATAGTCTAGACTAGTAAATCTGCCAATTAGTTGCTGCGCTTTCGGTTTGACCTTGCAATTTGTCAGTACTACTTTGTTGAGTTCAACTCGCTCATTCCTGGCAGCACTAACATTGGTACTAAATGCCTTCAAGATGTTCCCGCTCTGCGAACCACCGAGGGTAGAGCGGTCGAAGTGCTTCTTGGGTAATTTCGATGCGATTCTCTTTTTGGCGGGATTTTTCCTTTTTGTGATTCTTCTAGAAGGAATTTTCTTTGTGCTACGTGATATTTTTGGTGACACCGTATTCTCTAGGTATAACGGCTCTATATCAGCCTCAAAGCTTGTAGTTTCAAGCCTTGAAACGTTAAACAATGGAGAACCAATTTCAGAGAAGGCATCGCTGCCCACGTCCGACTCATCACCAGACGATGACTCTGCAGTTATAAGTGGCTCTGGGGAATATGTCCGTTGTCTGGCACTAGGCGTTGTTGGCGTTGGTAAAGGAAAATGCGACTGAGCTCTTCGAATAGGTGTGGAGCGCACCTCTTCTGCGTCAGATTCACCTAAAAGCTTAAGCTCATCCTCCAATTGCGCTGATTGTATTGAAGTTGAGCCAAACTTCCGATGCGCTAGGCCCTTACGTGGAACGAGCTCTTTAGCCCTTGTTTTCCTCTTCTTCGACGGCTCCTTGCTCTGGAACATGCTTAAACGCTTAGCGGACTCGGGCAATACTCCGCGGAGAATCTTCGAAAGCTTTCTGTACCTTCCACCGATCCTTATCATCTGTTCAGGCTCGCTGTCACTCGAACTGGTGCTTTCGCTCTCTGAGCTCGAACCAGAAACGGACTCCGCAACTCTTGGTGTTTTTCTTAAGTTGTGGTCTTCTTCGTCCGAACTCGAGTCGTTTGGGTTTAGTTCACTGAGAAAATCGGGTGACTGAGGCATACTTAACCCAAGCTGAGAACTGAGAATCTCTTCATCTGCTTGAGCAGTGTTCTTCTCTGGTGCAAAGTTCTCGTCCGAAAGTTGACTACTGCTTACTGTGTTGTGCACTTGAGAGTCTGAAATACCCTGTAATGCCATGACTTTACTTCTGCTGAGATGAATGTAGAAATTGGCAGAATTGTAGCGATCCTCATCTGGATACCGTTTCTTTTTTCGTAAATAGAGATTGTTGAGCGTCTTAACCACGCCCGCGAGGTCAGACTCGGCGCTAAACATTTCGTTCATGCTATCAATAGAACAAATCTCTAGATAATCCGCTTGGTCGGCTATATACGGATGCATACTGGCAAATGTGCGTCTACGCAAGCTACGAGAGGGTCTCGCAAATGCATTTTCTTCAGGGATCACGGACTTCGGTGGATTTGGATCTGAAGAAGGAAGTGCTGTGCTGGCCGCCAATTGAGGAGCATCTAAGGTATTTAATGAATGCAGGGACTTTTCTAGTCCTTCGTCGTTATTTGGAGCTTTAGGATCCGTCGGCAGTGCTCGTCTACTGCCAATATCTAGAAGTTGGCCATCCAGGCTGTCACTGTAGGTCTCTTTCTGGGGTGAAGAAGACGGGATTCGGAATGGATCTGCACCTCTGACCTCTGCAGACAATGCCGCCGTATCAAAAACGCGTTGAAGTGGTGTGCCCGTGCTTTCTCGTCGTAGGCGTTCGCGAGTATCTCTTGAAGCCACGGCAAAGAAGTCAGAGAGGAGTTCCACATCGACCGCCGAGTATGGCAAGAGGGGGAGGGAGTTCTCGGGATCCGAGTCAGAGAGGTATTCCATTGAGCATCTGTGTCATGCGGGTGGTGATGATACTATGGAGATTAGTGAAGAAGTGAATTGGGTGATCAAGATTAGAAAATGATAAGTCAAGGTCTTCAAGATTCGACTCTTGATTACTTGTAGTGAATTGACCTATTGAAGGGGCTATACGGATTCAATGGCACAGCCTTTAATGATGTGTTTGGTAAAGTGTGGATGTATGATGGGTGACGAGATGAGTGAAATCTCAAATGATCACCAGTCCCTAAGAACCAGAAGGAGGATGACTGGATGGTGTTTATGAAATGAAATTATTAATTTAGAGGCTTTGTTGTATGTTTTTCGGTTTTTTTAAGAGAATGTAGTAAAGAAATTGCATTTTTGATGTTATCGTTGTTAGAATGTTCAAAACCAAAAACTGTACTGGGAATTCTGGCGGAAATCACCAAAATAGGGGAAAAGCTTGAATGAGTCTTCAAATGGCTAAAAAACGCCCAGTATTTGATTTAAATGTATTTTGACGCGGTATTCTTTCTTCCTGAATGGGTAGGAATGGCTACAAATATCCAATGTAAGGAGGCCATGCGCCACAGGCACAAAAAAGCTTAAACAAAGAGAGAAAGTACATGCTGTGAATGTAGTCTTAGTTTCATGCGGACTACCATTTATTGTGGCTGAAGTATGCAACCTCTTGCTCCTCAACACCACCATCACCACTCAACACACTCCGAACAGAGAACGATCCCGTTCTTTCGGCCACAATAGCCTCTCTTATCACACCAAATTCCAAATTCCAGATCTATCCTTCTTCATCGCTCACCTGAGAACCTGAAACAGTTTGAGCACGTGACCACTCACATGACCTCTTCACTAGCATTCAATTCACCAGTTTACCTCGATCCAGAAACTACCTACTTGTACCAGACCTCTCTCCTAAAATGGATAACCGCCGTGTCATGAAGGTGTACCGGGACAGGTCAGGACGCACACCTAGCTCCGATGGTCTTTTTTCACGCGTAAAGCGTTACTTTTCTGGCCCGCAACCTCAACCACCACCACCACAAACCACCACACTCGGGCCTCCCAAGAAGCGTAACATAACGAGCATCTCCGTGCCCTCGCATTCAAACACGCTCTTGGCTGATTTGAGCAAGTCAATCTTGGTATCGGGCGGCACACGCACGGTTCCCGATAGTGAAGACTCTAACCGTATCTTGTCCGAGTTTTTCCATGAAAAGGGAGGAAAGCCTCTCTCGGATATTGAATATGAGGGTGTCATGTCGCTCCTCGATCGATCCAAAGCATCAATAACGCTCCCACTCCCAGACCTGAACGCTAGTAAACCTGAAACGGATCCAAAGGCAACCACAAAAGAAAATGGAGATGCCAACGTATCCAGGAGGGCGCTGAACGCAAGCGTCTTACATAATAACACGTTTGCGCCGTACTCGCAGACAAAGCTCAGAAACACTAGCATGTACCTGAACAACTCCTCGTTTACTGCCTCGGAGTATAAGCCCGTGTACCACACATTCAATGAGTCGACTTCTTCACGGGCCAATATGTCCATGAAGCGTGTATACCACTTTTCAGGGCTTCCATCACCTTACCAGACTCGGATCAAGACTCCTAATTTTACCGCTAGGAAACTAAGGCGTATAACTCCCTTGGGCAACGAGACCGAGGTGTCCACGGTCCCAAGCGCTAACACAACAGTTGCAGAATCGTCTGCGGCCTCTTGTTTCCGACCGAAGAGCAAAACGGCGAACGCTCTTTTGTCTATTCTTGATAACGACTCGAAAGCATCTGTAGAAACGCCGGATGAACAATCTGTCAACAAAGAGACAGAAAAGGGCAAACCACTCCATAATCCATACTTTAGACCTAAACGCAGACCAGTTCTGAGGCCAGCAGCGCCAGTTTTAACCGCTAACGATATTTCTAAGACCGTCCTTCATAGTAAGGCTGAACGTCACGAAACGCCGGCTGAAGAAAATGGCCTGAAGCTTTTTAAGAATGTGGAAATGTCAGATGCTAATGATGCTGAGAAAATGGACGTTGTAGTTGAAGAAAAACAACAATCAGAGCCAAAGAGAGACTGTACGGAGCAGAAACATACGAGCACTTTTAGTTTTGAGACGAAATTGCCTGTTGAATCACAGAAAAAAAGTTCTACGTCTGTTGCGAAATTTTCATTCCCGCCTAAGGATCTGGAAAATACAAAATCGGCATTCACGTTTTCTAAAGCAGGCGAGGACTCCGCAACGACTAAAACAGTAGGAACAGAGTCCAGCAATAATTTAGAAGAGTCATCTAAGGAATCGAGCGTCAAGGGCTTTGGATTTACGCTTCCATCGCTGAAACCTAAAGATAGTTCCTCTTCACAGTCAGGGCCTCTATTCGGGTTCTCACAATCGCAAAACATCGGCGACGTACATTCTAGTGGTACAGCTCAATTCTCACTTTCAAGCAGCGGTTCAGGTACAGTTTTTGAACCGCCAAAAGAAGGAAAAACTTCCGTCCTGTTTGGAAGCAACGGCCCTCTATTTGGAGCGTCCAAACCAAAACTAGATACCACTGGCTCTGATGCGAGTGAAGAGACGAAAGAATTGCTCTTTAAGTCCTCGAGTAACGGCGGTTCTATTGGTAAACAGAACGATGTTGAAGCCAATAAACAAGTAACCGACCTGCGTTTCGGCGCACCTTTCGCTCTCGCTAAACCTGCTGAAGAAGCAAGGGCGCCCTTTTCTTTTGGAGCTGCTCCTGTTTCAGCACCCTCTTTCAGCTTTGGACAAACCAACAATAAGATCTTTGCTCCAGAAACAGAGGAACGCTCCGAGGAAAAAAGCACCGGATTATTCCTTGGAACGAAATCCGCCGGCGATAAATCAAAAGACTCTAAGCCGTTCTCCTTTGGAAACGGACACGCGCCCGCACTGGCCAACGGCGCTGTAGCACCTCAGGAGTTTGAATTCCCAGAGGTTGTTCCGCGTACTGTCGACTTAAATTCGGAGCGGGTGAAGCAGTACGAGAGTTTGTTTGAGTTTTGTTGAGCAAGGTTATAGAATGAGGCACTGGAGACTGTTTTTCACAGTCGTAATAATGTAGAATCCACGATCAAGAATCTGTGGAGCGGAGGTGACGTACAATAGATGGAAAGTAGAGGAGCTTCTAAGCATGAATCATGACCATTATTGGATCAGTAGTATCAGATCGTATGTAACCATATGTATCAGATCAAAAGAATAAACCTTAAGCATCGAATTAGTAGAAGAAGGGAAAAAACAGCTCAAAAACCATAAATTCTCTTACTCTTAAATGCAATTTCATGTTTTCTTATCTTCCTCTATACAACCCACTCATCTGAGACTCGTATATCGTAACGCGACCATTCAATATCACCTTTCAAAGCTCAACAACACAACCACTATTCTCATAGATTTCTTCCATGACGGAACTCACATCTGTATTGCTCGTGGGAGGTTCGGGGTTTCTCGGGTTGCATCTCGTCCAACAATTTCACACCCATTGCCCCAACACCGAAATCCACATCTTTGATATCCGGCCCATCCCCGACCAGATCTCCAAGTACTTCACGTTTGACCGTACCAAGGTCCACACACACGTGGGCGACCTTACCAATGAAGATGATGTTCGGGCGGCAATCGCCAAATCAGGGTGTCAGGTAGTGGTCCACTCAGCTTCTCCGATTCATGGTATGGGCCAAGAAATCTACCATAAAGTCAACGTAGTGGGCACACAGACGCTCCTCCGTGTGGCGTGTGATCTGCCTGTGAAAGCTTTGGTGTACACATCGTCTGCGGGTGTGGTTTTCAACGGTGAAGACGTGTACAACGCCGATGAGCTGTGGCCCTATCCCGAGGTACACATGGACGGCTACAACGAGACCAAGGCCATTGCTGAACAGGCGGTGATGCAGGCAAACGACCCGGACACTCTACTTACTGTCTGTTTGCGTCCAGCGGGGATATTTGGGCCTGGGGATAGACAATTGGTTCCAGGATTGCGTACTGCGGCCCGTTTAGGGCAGTCCAAGTTCCAGCTTGGCAACAACAATAATCTTTTTGACTGGACTTACGCCGGAAATGTGGCAGACGCCCATGTTTTGGCTGCTCAAAAGATCTTGCAGCCAGAATTTGCCCCCAGTCTCGGCGGCGAAGTATTCTTTGTCACAAACGATGCGCCAGTGTACTTTTGGACCCTCGCACGTACCGTATGGAAGGCAGATGGCCACATTGACAAATACAATATTGTTTTGAGTCGTCCTGTGGCGCTAGTTGCCGGTTACTTGTCTGAGTATGTTTCGAAGTTGTTGAAGAAGGAGCCTGGATTGACGCCTTTCCGTGTAAAGATCACATGCGCAACGCGTTACCATGACATATCTAAGGCAAAGAACGTTTTGGGATATACGCCCGCTGTATCGCTCGAGGACGGTATCAAGCACACGCTTGATTGGATCTACGAGACTCACGAAAGTAAATAGATTTAATGCATTGTAATAGAGAACGATGGCTATCAAGATGTTAGAGGAAATTGAAATAAAATATCCGCAATGCGAATCTCTAGAAGAGACCGATTGTTGCAACTGCGGCCACGGCCAGTATTCCCGCGCAGGGCCAAAATGAGAAAGAGCTTGACGACAGCTCTACAACTGTCACGTTGCTCTTGATCAAGATGACTCGTGGCTTGGGTCTCACCTCTTCCGTGGTGTCGTCACCCACGTCGGCGACAGAAGACACCACACTTGCAGACGAATATTGCCCTGGGGCATCGTTGCCGTTGGTGGATCTGTATTTGGCCTGCTTATCGCCGTCAACCTTCTTAAACGGAATGTTGCAAGCATTGACGTCGTTGAGTGGCTCGCAGTCGGCAAGCAACACAGACAAGAAGCTGGCAGAGGGATTGCCCGGACACAAGTTGTAGCACTTGCGATCCATGCTTTGGAGCGCACAACACTCACATGCTAAATCGCCTGCTTTGCAGTCATCGAGGCTGGCAAGGACATCGTTGCAGCATACTGATAACTGGATGAGGTCGGCGGCTGCACAATTGTCGTAGGGCCGTGGATTGGGGTTGACGTAGCTGCCAGTTTCGACATAAGCAGTGGCGCCTTGCGAAAGAATGGCTATGCCTAAGAGTACGGATGGAGGGAGACGCATCGGTGGAGTATAAGGGTGATTATTGTGACACAAAACGGTGCGGCTTAGCATTTGCAGCCATTCCCAAATGGGAAGAAAGAACAAGCTCCTTTAAATCGGATACAAATGACATGCAAGAAATACGGTGGGACTTAGGTGACGTTTTTTGTCTTGGAATTTTTTCCATTTCGCCGGTAGTCTTTCTGAGGGTTGGTACACGATGGCCACGAAGTAGAACAAACTACAAAGAGTAACGGAAGCCATAGAAAACATGGTCTTGAGCAAAGGTTTGCGTATTCTTTATCACAGCGATATTTTTCCCTCGAAGCAACTAGCAATGCACCGGTAGTTGTCTCTCAGACAACGTCGTGCCACTTAACGCTTATTCGGATTCTCTATCGGCCAACCCGCTAGCATATCCGATTAGCGGTTCAATTTATTTCGGAGCTTCCACCACTTCGTTCTACAGAGCACAGTCCCGGCAAGTCCCGGCAAGTCCAGATTCAGACGTCCCTCCCTTTTCGAAACTATTAAAATTACAGGAAGCGCAGGACTTGAGTCGACTCGCAGCTAACTGATCAAACGAAACAAACCCGTCTTTAGGACACTTAAACAACTCGTCTTTACAACACTTAAACAACCTGTCTTTAGGACACTTACACAACCCACTACTTTCACAACCATTCAATATCAATACCACTTTCCGCTGTCGCCCAAGAATTGATAATGCAGCTCTCTTCACATGAAGAACAACGAGCCAGACCAGTTCTATTTTTGAACGAAATCCTCTCAATCTGGATGCTCCGCCACTATGTAATTATAGATGCACCAAAACGCACGCTGATGCGTCCACAGCCACGACATTTCTTAACCGTTTGCAACCAAGAATTTGTAGCAACGTCACAGGCCAAGCCTGCGATGAAGCAGATCCTTTCTTGGCCCTCACGCGAATACGCAAACCACCGTGTTTGAACTGATCTGGCGATAATTAGCATCATTTCGGGCAAGGTTACCCAAAATCTTGTATAGCCCAAACTTCTACGTTCGTTCCGAGGGTCGTATTTAGAGTTGCGACGAAAGTCTAGAAGATGCGTTTTACGCAAACCTGATGCACAATGAACGCATGTCTCCCGATGCGACCGGCATACAGAAAAGGCCCCTTAAGGTCTATTCAGTGTGTCTGCCGAAAAAAATCACTTGCCTGCACAACTGGACTGTATCTATGCCAACAATTAACCCAAAGTGCCTTATATTCGAGGATCTGCCGAGTATATACACACCCTGCGTTCAAAGTACAGGAATTACCACTTTTTTGCGGCCATAACGGTAGCTCCCCAGAAAATCTGGATGCGCTGTTGTTTCTGTAAATTGGGGGCAGAACTTGAAAACAAACAGTCCTATGCATGCCTGAAAAAACGCCGCTTTGTGCATGCAATGGTCGCGTCTGTGTATTAAAACGCACTGGAGTCTCGCAGTCTATTTTTATTCGCTTTTGTACCCACTTTCTTTCTGCAACTGTCTCAAGACACTCTGAACGTTACGAAACACATTTAAGAAGATGGTTGTATTGAGAGTTATCCTTTCGCTATATGTGGCGGTGATGGCTGTGATGGCCGTCGACTTGCCAAAAATCGAGGTTGTAGGCAACAAGTTCTTCTACAAGAACAACGGTTCCCAGTTCTTGATCAGGGGTATCGCATACCAGCAAAATACCGCCGAGAGATCGAACGCTACTGGAGACGTTACGTCGTATAACGACCCATTGGCCGACCCCGCCGCTTGTAAAAGAGACGTTGAGTACATGATCAAGTCGAACACCAACGCCTTGAGAATCTATGCCGTTGACCCAACTAAGAACCATGATGAATGTATGAACACGTTTGCCGAAGCCGGAATTTACATTATCGCCGATCTTTCCGAGCCCAAGGCCTCAATCAACAGAGACAATCCCGAATGGAACTTGGAATTGTACGACAGATACACCTCTGTCGTGGACCTGTTTGCGCAGTATTCTAACGTCTTGGGTTTCTTTGCTGGAAATGAAGTTTCGAACAATAACACGAACACCGGCGCCTCTGCTTTTGTCAAGGCTGCGATTAGAGACATGAAGACCTACATCAAATCCAAGGGCTGGTCGTTCCCCGTCGGTTACTCCTCCAACGATGACGAAGCCATCCGTGTGCCTATCGCTGACTACTTCTCTTGTGGAAGTCTCGATGAGAGAGCCGACTTCTTTGGTATCAACATGTACGAATGGTGTGGAGACTCTACGTTCGCCACTTCGGGGTACAAGGACCGGACTGAGGAGTACAAGAACTTGACTATCCCTGTGTTTTTCTCCGAGTACGGATGTAACGCCCAGAGACCCAGAAAGTTCACTGAGATCGGTACTATCTTCAGCGGACAAATGACCGACGTTTGGTCCGGCGGTATCGTGTACATGTACTTTGAGGAGGAAAACAACTATGGGCTTGTTTCTGTGGATGGTACGACGGCCAAGACCATGGACGACTTCCCATACTACGCACTGGAGATGAACAACATCAAGCCCACTTTGGCCAAGTCTGGTGACGTGGGCGCCTCGGCCACCGCCACTTTGGCTTGTCCGCCACTGGGAATTAACTGGAAGGCTTCTCCATCGTTACCTCCAGTGCCTGATAAGAACGTCTGTGAGTGCATCATCAGCTCGTTGAAGTGTGTTGTTTCAGACAAGGTCAGCTCCAAGGATTACGGAGAATTGTTTGGCCACGTTTGCGGCAACGTTGACTGTTCAGCTGTGTCTGTGAATGGCACTAGCGGAAAGTACGGATCCATCTCCTTCTGTAACGACAAGGACAAGTTGTCATATGTTCTCAACCAATACTACTTGAAGCAGAACGGACGCTCCGATGCCTGCGACTTCAGCGGCTCAGCGTCTTTGGTATCGCTGACATCGAGTGCCTCCGGCACCTGTGCCGCCGTAGTTTCGTCTGTTTCGGCCAACTCGGTGGCCACAGGAACTAGTTCGGGAACTGGCTCCTCCGGCTCAGGTTCGTCGCAGGGCGGCGCTAGCAGCACGTCCAAAAAGAACGCCGGTCACGTTTCGCTGCCTGCGTCTACGAACACGCTCGTGGCTGTGTTGAGTGTGGTCATGGCCGTTGTAGGTGACTTCTTTGTATAGACAATTAGATGCTTTTAAAGATGTAATGCGATATGTATGAAGAGCTATGAGCTATGAGGTGACTGCGAGTTATTCTAAGAGCAACTAAGAGTTGTTGGTGATCATGAAGATTTCGTTGAGCGCCTTGGCGTCCATCACAGAAGCACGTTTCTGTTTAATCCATTTGCTTCTAGCGGAGAGTCTGGTGGCGATCTGCGACGTGTTGGCGCGCGGCTGTAGCATGTCGTCTCGTGTGGCCGATGGCGAATTTTCTCCACTTTCTTTCGCTTTCTTGTCTTTCTTGTCTTTCTTCTCCTTCTTCTCCTTCTTCTCCTTCTTCTCCTTCTTCTCCTTCTTCTCCTTCTTCTCCTTCTTCTCCTTCTTCTCCTTCTTCTCCTTCTTCTCCTTCTTCTCCTTCTTTTCTTTCTTTTCCTTCTTCTCCTTCTTTTCCTTCTTCTCCTTCTTTTCCTTCTTCTCAGCCTTCGCTTCTCTCCTTATCCTCTTCTTTTCGCCCTCATCAACCTCAGAAGCCCGCCTCTTTTTCGAAACCGCCTCGGCCATGAGCCTCTTGCATCCTGCGTTCCACGTGGACTCGAGCACCTCGCCCTTGATGAAGTGCATTCCCCACTTACCATTGATGATGTTATCCGTACGTTTCCGCTCCAACTCACGGTCCACTACGTCCAGGTTTCCGTTTAAGCGGCCAAGAATCCTCTGGAATACGTCAAGTCCGGCACACTCGCCGCTATCGAACTCATCGCGTTTCACCTTCTTAGCCAACTTAGACCCTAACCCAGCATTATCTGTCTTGATGCTCACCTTCACGTGCGTCGTAGTGGCATGATCAACAAGTCCCAAACCCTTTCCTGGGGCCCAGCCCATCTTCTCGAGGTACTGGTGCCCAAAACGGTCTGTGTTATTGGACCATGAGGTGTTACGAGGATCTAGTCCGAACCTTTGTTTGACTTTTACACCGGCCAATCCCATTCTTGTGATATCTTCCTTTTTTGATTTGATGGGTTTGTCTTTATTCCTCCTGGACTTCTTTATGTCCTTTTGGGTAAGTCTTCTGGTTTTTGTTGTCGCAGGTTGAAAATTATGCGATGGCCCTGCATCCCGCGATAAGCTCATCCCGATATGGTGATAATTAAACCGATGAAGATGGAAGAAACAGGGAAGCAACCAATATCCAATGAGACTAATTACAATTTGAAATTATTTGAAATTATTTTATTTGATTTAATACGGTACTACAACGTATTTTAAGTGGATGGCTAACTACACCAGCGTGGTCAGAAACGGTAAAACAAGCAAACACGACGGTCAGTAGCAATGAGAAGAGCAAATATTAGGAACTGGATTGAAATTATTGCACGAGAATTCCCTCTCTTTCCTCTATTTTGCAAGCTCCTTAGCCTCAGGAACCAACCGGAATTGAAAAAAACAGAAACTAGTGTAGCTCAGAACACTAGCCGATTCACTAGCATCTGTCTTAAAATACGCAATCAATTATGCTGACATTGAACCTTCGAACAAATTATTATAATACAAAAGGAACTCAACCGATAATACTTAACTAAGTTGTGAATTAAATTGTTATAACGTTAGAAGTGAATTCGACGCTACTTACCAAGAATGTATTGCCATGAATTAGTAGCCATCAAGGCGCCGTCACACTCAACTAAACAGTGGTTCTTCACCAACCACTCAAGCGCCAGATCAAAGTCAGTATTGTTGAGAAGAACCTGAAGTTTTGTGCCGAGCACAGCACGTGGAATCCCCGGTTTGAACACAACGTGGTACAAAACGATCATCACCACCTTTCTCCAGAGCTCAGCGTTGACTTCGGTCTTGAGGTTGATCCACACCGGTTTACAAGCGCCAAGAAGCGGCACTGGCGAAGTAACAGAGCCACCATTTGGAGTGTCTTTCGAGTTTCGGGCTTCGTTTCCGTCGTTTGGTGTTGTTCCATGAACAATGATATCGCACGCGATCTGTTCTCTATCAATGAGTCTAGACTCGTAGTTCTCAAACTTCAATGCACGGTCAACACGGATCAACTGTGCGCTGTTATCAGAAATACGCTGAAGTAAAGCCGCCATCTCGCCGGACAGAATTCCTGGTGACACTACAAGTCCCTTATTTGCACTCGTTGTATCGTCCACCAAAGCTCTAAACAGCTCGGCGTCATGAAAAAAGCGTTCCGTGAAAACACGCGAAGTCAATGTCGTGTGGAACCGCTCGCTCAACAAGAACTTTTTACGCTCATTAAGCGATACCAAAAGGATTTCGCGGTCACGAATCATGCTGTCGGCGGCACTCTGGATCTCGTCGGCGCTGTAAGCCTTTAATAGATCTTTAGCAGCAGTAGAATTAAGCTCGTTCTCGTCAATCGAAAGAATGCTCTTAAGTACAGACCGTAATTCCTCGTGATCCTTTGGCTTGCAAGCTTCTGGTGGTGCGCATGTGAAAACAATATTGGCCAAAATGCCCTCTTTTTGTCGCATCGACGTTTCCTCAATCTTTTCAGCAAGGTCAGTGCCCGTATGCTCCAGCGAGCTGCTCATATCGTAGCGTGTTTCGTTAAGCGCGTAAGTTGCTAAAAGCGGCATTCGGTCTGAGATTGTGAGCTCTGCGTTCACGTCAAACTTCTTCCAGAAACGCAAGAAAAACTCCGAGTTATAGTGTAGAAGGTCGTCTACAGAGATACTGCCTTCGTCGATGCCTTGAATTACCATGTTCTGGAACGTTTCCACGCCCTTGGTGATGGCCTCTGCTCCACCAAACAGTCGCCGGAGAGTCGACCATTTTCGCCGCACAAGCTCCAGATCGGTCTCACCAATTAAACGAGCCACGGCACCAAAGTCGATGGCTTCTTTGGAAAACGCACGGTGGATTATTACCAAGCGGTAGATCATCGTAGCTTGTTCCTTTTCCAACTTGAGACTACGGCGTGGACGCTTGATGCCCAGTATTGAGGTGTTCGCCGAATTCAGCAGCGGTGGAACTTTACGTGCCTTACGTTTACTCTTGATTGTCTCGAAAACATTTTCGTCTACTTCCTCGTCGTTTGGTGCTATCTCAAGGCGGCCCGAATGAGGTTCGGGTTTTACGGTGGCCGCTGAATCAATATTGTCGTGTTCACGGAGTCGACTTTCCACGCGCTCGCGTCTCTTAGTGGTCAATTCGATATCAGCCAATTCCTTTGGTTTTTCGACCACGAAATTGATTTCGGCCTCGATCAAACGCTTATTGTGTACTTCCCTCTTTAAGCTTTCCTGGAAAAATCGAGCATGCAATTCTTGCATACGTTCGTCGGTCAATTCTTCCCTGTGGCTGGTCAATATGAGAAGCGTCCGTTTAATCTGGCGACCTTCTGGTCCAATTTGCTCATCTCGCGTTTCCAAAACCCCGTCTTTGACGAGTGCAGAAACATCGCGCATTATCGTTTTTTTATCAGTTTCGGTGGTCTTATCTAGCCTCTGATCTAAGCAACGTATTAATATTCCACTTACTACAGCGGCACCTCCTTCTTCAGCAAGAATCTTGAGGAGCTCGTCTCTTCGTTTCTGGGTAGAGAGCGAGCTAGGAGTTCGAGGAGTATTTGCGCCTCGGACGACTCTACGGCCGCCCCTATCGGTGCGTTGATTCATATCATGTTCTAAAAGGTCCGGTGCGATCTTCACATCATCGGCGACCTCTGATTTGAGTCGCAGAGCCCGTTCAACAAGAGCATCTTCTTCGTTTTCATCATCTGGATTTTCGTCATCGGCGGAGTCCTCCTCCATATGCTCATCTGGGTTAAAAACCTCATCCTTGTTATCTTCTTCATTCAGGTTAACCTCCTGCAACGAATATGAAACTGCACGTCTCGCACGCTTTGGACGGCTGCCTTGTTCTTCAATGGCCATCTGTGCAAGCTCAAGCGTGTCGAGCTTTTCCTTTTCTTCGTCTTTATCCACCTTCACAGCCCTCTCTCGTTTCTTTGACGGCAGTGGTGCTGGCAGGTCTGATGGATTCAAAAGCCTTTCTTTCTTTTTAAGGAGTGATTCTGTGGAGATCTTTCCCAAGGACTTGGCCAATTTCTTCTCCCAGTCCCCAAGGCTCATCTTATTAGATCTCGGCGCAAGAGAGAAGTTCTTGGGCTTTGGGCGGCTTTCTTTACAGACATCTGTGACAAAATACCTATAAAATTTTACCTTTCCCTCGTGGTCGTACAATTTTGTGGCCGAAAAGTCGTCGTAGGGCTCGGCGTACTTTTTGAATGTCTTGAGGGTCTTCGAGTTGCTAAGATACGTAGGCAATTGCTCGAAGACACGGTTGTAGGGTCTAAAGTCGGACGTTCCAAGCATATGTTTTGTTATTTCTCCAATAGTGACTCCGGACTCGCCCCTTGCCAGGATTTGCAGAAACATCTGGTGAAATGGAGTAAAAAACTGGTTAAACGACGGAAGCTCTATTGATTCTGAGCCTTCGGCAGATGGTTCAGCGTCATCCTCACTGAATTCGTCCTTAATATCGAGCGTGACATCCCCAACGTCGTTCAGTTCATCAGTAAGGTTTATATCTTTAACAAATCGAATAGCGTATACTCTTTGTTTCGTCTGCGGAAGTTCCACTTGTAGCTTTTCAATATACCCGCCGTAATGCAACCTGTTGCACACCGATTTATAGAATTTCACTTCGGACACAGACTCTAGTTTCAAGTCCTTTCTTAAGTCCGAATAGCCTCGTATATGATTCGAGGACAGTTTAAGTGCTTCTAGGATCATCACCTTGAGCCGTTTGGCATCACGAGTCACTCTTATGTCTTCTTCGACGTCCGCATTCTGCTTTGCTACCAATGAGTCTGCGACGAATCGAACATGCGTCGACTGGTTAGTGTGCTTCTGATCTAAGTAAACGCTCTGGCAGATTATGAGCCCAGCGGCCTCGAGCTTCTGTAACCGCACACCAATGGAACGGATATCCTGATTCGATTCTTGCGCTAGAACGCTATTTATTACACCATCCAGTCCATGGCGTGCAATCACGCCCAAAAGCTCGACCGGCTTCTCGCCAAGCGCGGTGATAATCTTATGGTAGTTGGCCGTACCGGTCAAGTACAGATATTTGCATTTATCGGTGGGAACAATCCATATGTCTTCTTCTGTTCCGTGCAGCAAGAGTGTTCCGTATGAGAGATGAGCTGCAGTCGTGACGAGTTGCGTATCGATGTGCACCATGAACAAAACGTCTGCACCTTGGGCAGCCAAGGCTCTCCAAATGACGTTTTTCTGAAATTCGTCCACGGTTTCGGTGGTGAGTTTATTCTTTGCACGCTTCCATAACTCCTGGAGTGACACACGATCGCTTACGGCAATGACTTCCAAAAGGTGCTTTGCCAAGACCCCAGGCGTACACTCAAGCAGCATGGAGAAAGGAATTGAATATATATAGGGATTTGGCTGGAATTGGCTAGGTGTAGTTGTTTTGATATAGTGCAATGCTGACAGCCTTAGGTGCAGTCCTGGAATTGTGAAACAAAGTAATGGATGCAAGAAGAGAATAGATGGAAGCGACTAAATTTATGATTGATGGTGGTATAATACCAGATGATGGTAAACAGCCTTCTCGTACTGTTGTTTCGTTCTTATGATACGTTTGAGTTAGGAACCATATAGAATGAAATGAGCAGAGTGATGTGTGCAAGTTCAAGTGAACACAAATTGGATGTTTCGAAGAAAGCGAAATGAGTCAGATCTTTCTCTATTTTGTTTGGAGTCCGCGGAAGCCTGCGTTGCCCTGAATTATAAAGAATCTAACGAAGATTCGCCTCAAACAGTACAAGCGATTCAACTTCTTGTTAACTTAAAACTTGTTTATCAGTAGATTTATATTTCGTTTTCTTGTAGTAATTGCATAGTTGCTTGCCTCAAGGTCAAGAAGGCGTCTCGGATTCCGGCGATCTCTGCTTCTTTATCACGGAAAATTGCGTTCTCAGAACCAATCTTCGTAAGAACTCTCGGTTTTCTTCTTCGAGAATCAGTATTTTTCGGGCCTGGAGCTCGCTCTGTTCTTGCATGTATTTGAGGGAGCTCTTGATGTGCGTGGCCAACCTCTCAACTCGGCGGTCGGACATATGGCGGTGGCGAGGATACGAAAGAACATCTTGGAATATTTCCTTATGCTCTATTGGAGCACAGTGCTGAAGCCTTGAGCAGATAGCCTCGAACACCACTCCGCGCTGATCCAAAGTGGCTCCAAACCGCTTCTTGAGGGCAGATAAGTCTGCCTGTGCTTTTGATTCGCTAGAAGTCTTCTCCTCCAACTCCTTGACTAGGTCGTTTCGGCTTTGATCGTGAGAGGCGGCAGCAGCTTCCAATTCTTCAACAAGTTCAGAATTTCTAGATACCAATTCTAAGATCTTGGCATCTCTAGCCCTTAATTGTGATTGGTAGTTGAACTGAGCAGCTTGAAATTGCTCTTGACTTTTTCTCAACTCTGCCCCGTTGGCATTAGCTTCCCTCTTCACATCCTTCAAGACTTCTTCTCTTTGCCTAAGAATTTCATGCAAAGAAAGATTTTCCTTCACTTTAGAAGTCAATTGCTTGTTTGCAATGTTGAGGAATTCCTGTAAATCCCGTTTTTCAACTGTGATTTGCTGAGCCCTCTGAGCTTTCTTCTCGTAGGCTTCTTCCAAGCTCATCATATTTTTTTCAAGACGCTGAAAAGCATCCGCACTGTTAGATACCTGTATTTGAAGCGCCGCTTTCTCTTCCTTTTCTTTTTTCAAGTCAGCGGAAATCTCATTGTTCCGAGCGTTTGCATTTTCATTAGCACATTCAAGCTCCAGGAGTTTAACTCGAAGACAGCTGATCTCTTCAACTTTTGCCTTAAGCTCCTTGGCGCTACTCTTGAAGGACATTTTGCGTTCTTCTGAGAATCGATTTTGCTGCCGAGATCTCTCATTCTCGAGTTTGAGGACTTTTTGAGTCAACAATTCGATTTTAGCCTTGTCAAGTGAATGGCTATCCTCAGCGAGTCTAAGTTTAGCTTTAAAACTAACAATGACCTTGTCTGACTCGCCTTTATCCTTCTCTAGACTTGCCACTGCCAGTTTCATACTCTTTTCCTCAATCTTGAGGTTGGAGACTTGAAGAGACAAAGCTTCGTTTTTCTCCGAAACTGCATTGTTTATGCTTTTGAGGGCAATAAGATCCTTTTTCAATTCATCAATGACTGTAGATTGCGTTTTCTCAAGCTGTCCTAACTGAAGAAGCTTCTCCTTTGAGATCTTGTTAGCCTCAACCGCAACATTGCGTTCTGATTCTACGTCGGCAATGCTTTTATTCAAAGACTCAATGTGTGCTTTCAATTGGGACTTTTCCATGTTCTGGCGAAACTCTTGCAGTTTCATGTAACAGTTCTCCTTGTACAACTGCAGCTTTTCTTGCTCTAAGGACACGATCGCATCCTCTAGATCTTGTGTTTTCTTGAGGAGGGTTTGAAAACGCTCTTCTAAATCGCAGTTTTTCTCTTTGTTATCGATGGCTTCCTGCCTTATAGCAGAAACTGATGATGTACTGGCTTTCAATTGATTCTTGAGTAATTGGACCTCCAGCGCAGTTCTGATTCTTTCAGCTTCTAAGCAAGTCAATTGTGCGTCGAGATCAATGATTGCCTCATCCTTGACCCGAACTTCGGCTTGGAGTCGGGAGACGTTTTTGGTACTCTCGGCAAGGAGGGAGTGTGCTTTTGAAAGAGGAAACAGATCTTCGGGATTGACAAGCCCGGAAAACGCACGAGTCGAGTCTTCAGGAGCCTCTTGTTTTTGGCTGTTCTCCAGACTCTTATCCTTAGCACCGATGTCGTTAACATAGCAAAAGCTATCTGCACTTTCAACTGCCTGATTTCCCCCTTCGGCCCTCTCTGCATCCAAAGATCTCAAAAATGAAGGTATTGGAGCTGGTGCTTTTAATTCCCGTTGAGGGCGACTGCTCGCCACAGCTCGCCTCTGCAGCACTGATTGATCAAGAAGATCTCGGCCCTCAGGCACCGAAGTCGACCCTTTAGAAACAGAAGAGCTGGCGACTTTTCCCTTAGACTCAGGAATAAGTTTTGAGCCCTCTTTCTTTGTTATGGGTTTCATTTCGGTGAAGGCATAGGTATCGTCTTCCTCTAAATAAAGGTGTTCGTCGTTAGCGTTCATGTCTAGCGGGACTGCTGGTTCAACCAGTGTTTTCCCCGGCGCTTTGTCGGAATAATTATCTGCCGAGCTTCGCTGATCATCAGAAGAAGAAGTTTCGGAAGAATCGCTTATTTCTTCACTGGAAGAAGATTCATCCGAAATAGAGTCGAAACGAACAGTTTTCGTCTCGGGAACAGGATTACTTGGTAGAACAGGTACTGTTATAGATATTGCAGTCCCTTTGTACTCTTTTGAAAACGGATCTGCCTCGACAGGAAGCGCTACGATCTCTCTGTCGTGGTGACTCTCCGCTTCTTGCAGTACCCGACGCAATCCAGGCTTTACCTTAGGACGCTTTGGACAATCAGACAAGCGTTTGTCGCTACCATCTTCCAGGCTTCCCGGCAGGAAAGGTCTTTGTCTTTCCATTGCTCAAGAAGAATGAGTAGTTGAAGAATGAGCGTCGAAAGTGTACGACGGTGCCAAATTAAGAGAGGAGCTACACGAAGTAATGAGAATACTAAACATTACAGTGTTTGAGTTTGGATAGTGTTTTCGCAAGAGAGAGTCTTACGTAGGGGAACGGTTCATTGCAAGGATATGGCACCTAAAAGGCAACAACAAAAGCATATCGAAGCTAGAACTGAGTTGCAGAGTATAAAACAAACGTAATGAAAGCGCTACGGTATTCGCTGTACCCTGTAACTAGCTATCTGGTGCTAAGGAAGCCACAATCGCTACAGCCCTCCGTTTCCTCACCTGAAAGAATAGGCATAAGTTGCCAATAGCAACGTGCAGACGATTGAAACGCTGACTCGCTGTGCATCCTATTGAATCCCTAATAAGAGGACCGACTGTACCATTTTAAGAATCTGAAAGCTGGAGAACAGCCTCGGATAAAAGCGATTATTCTTATTATATCCGAGACCAATAAGGCTTGACAGCCCAAATAACGACAAAAAAACCAAATCGCGATGGTAAGATTCAATCACCTCCTGTCAAAGCCTTTTCCTTTTTTTCTGTGCCATAGACTATCATCGGACCAATCCACATTCATTTCATCAAATCCTTATCTCCTTCCCCTATTCCCTCTTCTCCATCTTTTTGTTCCTCCCTGCAACCAAAACCCGCCTGGACCAAAACTGCACGCGATCCCCTATTCTAACCGCCCAACAGAGGCACTTCCTGATTCAGAAAGGGTCTCAGATATCAGCGAAAGAGGAACTCTGAAACGAAAACGTCTACACCTCCGCTTCACCTGCAGACAACGCCAGTATACGGCCGTAGATGCACTAGAGGCAGGACGATAGTGGTGAACTAACGCCGAATTATGCACCAGCAGCGTATGCAGCATGCAGCACGAAAGAAAATCGCTGGAAGAATATGCCATGCCTCTACGAGCAAAGCTGAAGACAGCCAACCTACAAGCAGGCGCGTCTCCTTTGGATAGATCCATTTATCCTTGAATGGATCCCCACAATTCGGCGCTAGGGCGGGCCACCTTGTCTGCAGGCACGAGAGGACAATTCCGTCATTCCAACCGGGGCACCTGCAGTATTCCCCATACTTGCAGGATAATATCCCCTGCCATATGCACGCAAAGGTGATTAGACGCCTATCTGCAGGACACCATCTTCTTAGCTCCGTTCCAGACCAAAGCCACCACTGTGTGGTAGAGCATAGGGCGCTACGAAGAGCTCGCGGAACAGGGAAGTTGCCGTTGCCGGCGCCAGGTGGGCCACAGGCCTGTCAAGATGGTTGCGAGCACCGGGCCCAGGCTGCTGACGTAAGCTCTCTCCTACAGATACGTGGTCCTGCCTAGGGCCGCGTCATCTCATACAGTTCCCTCTCAGGTTACGCCCCGCTTTTTTCTTTACTAGTCACTCAACATCATCGAGGCAAAAGCCACGCCAATCGCATTGTATCGATTCGTTTGTATTTAGTTGTCGAGTGAAGGAAACCTCGGTAATAGGAAGAACTGTCAGCATAAAGAGCGACAGATCCAGCAGAAGTCCAGAAGTCAAGTCAGAAGGAAGACAATCAGAAGGAAGACAAGTCAGAAGGAAGACAAG
Organism: Australozyma touchengensis; assembly: GCA_030566735.1. NCBI lineage: Eukaryota > Fungi > Ascomycota > Pichiomycetes > Serinales > Metschnikowiaceae > Australozyma > Australozyma touchengensis. The sequence continues at coordinate 724,846 of JAKUAS010000005.1, read as the reverse complement.
TCAAGAGGAAAAAGTCGAGACAAGTCAACCCAACGTTAGCAATCGAATCAGAATCGAGCTACTCATTATTTAAAGGATCAGTGATCGTGTCCGAGATCTCACGACAGAATCACAAAAGGACCGATCATAGAAGCAACAGGTCGAGTCCCCTAAGATAACCCACAAGTCCCAAATCACCAAAAGTTCCCAAATCACCAAAAGCTCCCAAATCACCAAAAGCTCCCAAACCCGAAACACCCAAAAGATCGGCCCCATATAGACAAAAGCTCTCTTGTCGTATAGTTCCAAAGCTCGCTTCTCGTATAGTCCTCTCCCCGAACAACAGAGCCCTCAATAACCAAAAGGCTTACATCTAACTTATTCTTCGCATCGTTTGACTTTGAATAAGTGTTGGCGTTTCAACCCTAGCGCTTGTTTTGTCGGTGCCTCTTCCCACCGTTCCCCAAGGCCTCACCATGGAGGTCGTCAACGTCCCGCTCTCGCCCGTGTACTCGTTCCCAAACCTGTCGCAAATGACGCAACTGTACGATAAACCCGCCGAGCGGCCACAGAACAGGCCTCGCACGTCCGAGCAAAGTATCACGAAACCACGGCCTGTGCGCCGCGCCGAGGAAATGACTGTTCTTGCCAACGGCAACGTCATGAAACACCAGAAATCGCGCCAGAGACGTATTCTTAGTTGTGTGTATTGTCACCTGAAAAAGATCAAGTGTACGCGCGACCACCCGGAGTGTGGCAACTGTAAGAAACTAGGCATTGAGTGTAAATACTTCATCAATGAGCGTGTGAGCAAAGGCAAACAACGGCGCACTGCTGCGGCGGCACGCAAACCTTCCATTGCAACCAAGTCCGATACCCAAGTCCTGGACTCCGACTCATCCTCCGTAGTAAAGTCAGAGCTCATGACACGCAAAGAACTGTTGATGTCGGAAAACCTGAGCAACGGGTCCATTTTATCCACTAGTCCCATCCAGCCCGAACCTAAGAAGGAATCACAGGGTGCTGGTACATCTGTGGACAGCATAGGTTCCGTAGTGGATACCCACGACGACAGTATGCTGCAAATGGACAGCTCTTCTGCCGCAGCTGCAGAATTGGCCCGTAAGAACGACGCCTTGTTGCAGAATAACGACTCTCCCATGAATTTCCAGCATTTGGGCCCATACTCCCCCGGAATTCTGTCTCCAGGGTCCAAGTTCTCGTTCGTGAAGACGGGAAATGGGTTTTTCCCGCTGAACATGGCGTCGCCATCGTCGAACATGCTTCAAGCTCCGATCGCAAATTCTGCCAGCAACAACATCACGAATAACTTTTTCAACACGAATTACGCTGCCAGCAATAGTATCCCGCTGACCGTTGGGCCCGACGATCAATTCTCCTTCAATTTGAGCTCATTTACCTTTGCGCCCGCCACAGAAAACATGATTACACGGACGCTGAAGAATGCATCAACCCAAAACTCATCACTCAATTCTGGAATCCAAAGTTCTTACAGTAAGGATAATCTTGACGCCGACAAAAAACTTCTCCATGGCATTTCCGAACTTAGTCTGACGAACTTAAACGGGCTCATCAAGAGTCAAACAACTAATTTTGTAGATGGCCCAACACCACCAGGAAACTCGCTTACGTCCAATATCTCAATGTCAGCACTGTCTAAAAACTCGCAGCCGATGAGCTCTGTTTTTCACAATTCGTTAAACGCATACTCCAGTAACCCGGAAACAACGATTAATTACTTATACGGCACAAACACGTATTACGAGAACGATAACCTCCTCCTGGACCTTCTAACGCATCTTCCCAGCTCTCGAGAAAGGTCGTTCGAGTCGATTGATCGGTATGTTAATTCCGTGCACATCTTGTTACCTATTTTGGCCAACTTGCCTGAATTCTTGAAGCAGCACGAGATTTTCTGGGACCACTTTGATCCGTACCGCACCACGATGTCTCCATCTTCATCTTCTTCATCGTCATCTAAACACTCCATCAAAGATTTTAATTTCCTTCAATTCTACACGTTATATTTCCCAGTATTATATGCGTCTACAATATCCGAGTTCGAGGAGTACGATAATCTTTTGTTGAACCAGGATATTAACCGCTACTTAAAGGGTTTCAACAAGATCTGTCAGTATTACAATTATCCTCATGGAATCAAAACCATTCCGATTTTATTAGGTAACGTAATTATCCAGTCGACTTCTCCCAATCCATCGACTATGGAAATGTCCCAAATTATTAGATATGCAAAGTTTCTCCAGCTCCATAAAGACCCACTTGTTTCGCTCCGGATTACTGACTGGAAAGTCGTCAAGTTCCGGCGGATGTTGTGGTGGGTGATTTTCGGGCTCGATGCTGTCAGTAGTCACAACTTTTGTTTGCCTCCCGTATGTAAATTCGACGACTTTAACGTGGTGATGCCCGAGGATGAAGACCCAGTATTTGACGAAGGCGGAAACCTCGTGAAAAAACGTTTGAACGTGACTGTGTTGGCAATGACTGTAAAGTTCAAGTATGATCGTATTTTGAGTGAGTTGGTGTACCATTTACACAATGGCCTTGCTACAAACATCACCGCAGAAGAAATCAACGAGATCAAGCTGATGATCGTGCAACTTTTCCACTATATCCACAAACTGATTCTTAAGATGAATGCGTACTATAAAACAAGCCCGCCACAAACTGTTCAGGAGATGAACCTTCTAAACTTCATCAAGAATCATTCGTGGAGTTTCGTGGATCGTGCGCTCATGCTCTTACACAAAAAGATCTTATTGCGTGATCCTGCAAAGAGCCCTTCGCTTCCCGATCAAGCGCCAGGAAGCTACGAGTTATCAAACAAGACAACCCAAAACGGCATTCTTTCGCTTAGCCAATACGAAGATACGTTCGGACGTATCCAAGAGGCCAACATCATCCAAAACTTCGACAACCTGTCAATTTCGCAGCTCAAATTGAACCAGAACGAGTTGTTTGCGTACGAAAACCTCCATAATAACTTGATCCCGCTGATTCTTCATAACTTGAACGATTTCTTAAAGTATAATGACTTCATCAAGTTTGGTAAGTTCAACTGGTACGTCAAACGTACGATTCCATTGGACCTGATCATCTTATTGTTTGTGATTATCTGTGTCAAATTTAAATACGAATTCATGACACCGGGCGAGCTTGTGATTTACGTGAAGTTGATTAATAAAGCGCTTTTTATTCTCAACCGAAAGTACTTCAAGAACGAAAAGTATAAGCGTATGCTTTCACTTACCAACTTGACGTGGGAGTATATCTTAAAAAAGCACCAGGTGGTAAAGCGAATCTCTCTTGCAGGTGACAAGAAGGCATCGCTGTTGGTGCATTTCTTCGACCACCAAGTAAGCGGCTTCATGAACATGAGCGAGTTGTTCAGTATTATGGACGTGCCGCAACCTGCGCTCATAACCAACGGTGTCAATTTCGGTAGCATAAAACTCGAAGAAACTCACTTGCTGATCGATCAACGGTGGGAAGCGGAGGATCTGGAATTTGATTCGCCTGATGGAAAATTGATTCGTCCCGATACACCACAACACATGCAACAACTTGAAGAGCGCCGTGACGACGAAGATGAGCAGGGATATAAGCTCAAAGTGATGCAGCTCAGTGAAAAGATTTATTATGACTTGCGCAACAACTTTGTTGACATTAATGATTACTGCACGTTTTATTCATCTTTGGAAAACGTTCTCCACGAGCTTATGGACTATATCAACCACGAGGACCCTCGCTAAAAGTATGGTTTATAGTAATGCATTGAAACAGAAAAAAAAGTAGAGAAATCGAGGAATGAGAAAGAGAAGAAGAGTATGAAATTACAATAAGAGAAGTGTTAACATCGCGATCTATTTGCCTTCCAGTCTTGATTGCAAACGTGATAGATATGCATTTATATCCAAAGTTTTTGACGGCTCATTAAGCAACATTAAACTTTTGCATAGGGGGTACCTAAAGCTAAATGGTGCTGTGAAAACTATAAAGACGTTCTACTACACACAGAGAAAAGAGCAGAAGAATTTCTTTAAAGCTCCTACAAATGTTACACAGTTCACAAACAACTAAATTCTTTGCTATCGGCTTACGGATCGTGGTGGTGTCCGACGCGCTGACTAAAGATCGAGTCGGGAAACAACGCCTCCCAGTCTTCATTGAACAAGTCTGAGGTCATGAGCACCGGTGGTCCACCAAAAAACTCAGCCGGGTTCTCCTCAAAGTATTCAAACTGCTGCAGATCCTCAGGAGGCGGCGGAAAGCTTTCTTCAGCAACTTTAGGAGGCATAGCGTTGGCTGTAAGCGCCGGCGTGAAGATGTTTCGTTGTGCAGGCAATGGAAGCGTAAATGAAGCTTGTGGTTTCGGCGGGCCCTCTATGTGCTCCAACTTGATCTCGGGCCGTGGAGGTGGTTGTGCCTTACGCGCACGCTTCGCCTTTCCATTCGTAGTGGTATCTGACGCAACGCCAAAACCGGATGCTGCAGCGGTAAACTCCAGTTCGAGCTTACTGCTAATTAGTCGGTACGACTTTTCTGCGAGACCCCAAGTCTTTGAGCATCCCGCCAAAACGGCCAAGAAATACTTAATCAAACGCTTATTCTTGTCGCCCACCTGCTCTGTGGTGACTGAGAGCAAAATCACCGAGATGGATAAGATACTACAGTAGACAATAAAGATAGATGCACGCCGAAGCCCATGCGTCTCCTCGAACCGATTTATAGCCACATACAAGTCATCAATCACTTGTGAACAGATAAAGCCAGGAGACAAGTGTGTTCTATCCTTGAAATCCTTGGATAATCCGACAAACGGCCGATTTAAACAGAGCAAGAGAATATAGTAGTAGTACCGAACTCCTGAAACCGTTGGGTTGTCAGCTGTAGTTTTCAAGCTGTGTTGGTCCCATCGGAGATCTAGCGGCAAGTTTTCACGCCATTTCTGGATCTCGTTGTTATATTGAAATAGTTTCGATAGCCGGGATTCCAAGTCGTAGTCATCGTGCAACAGGTCCAGCAGCTCGGCAGTGTCGCTCTCCGACTTGGTGAACACATCGTTAAGCATATTATCCGAGATGTTGATGAGATTGATAATGTTTTTGAGTGGGTCCGAGATGTTGGTGTCTATGTCAGGGACGTACTTGTAGTCGTCGATCCAGTCCAACTCAGGGAGATCTTCTGTTTCAGGGATCGACGCATCCAGCAGTTTGAGTAACGATGGTCTTCCAAGAACAAGACTTATAAAGTGGTCCGCCATGAAACAGCCCCAGTATATACGACTTCGAATTGCACGATCTATATCCTTGACAGTCCCAGCGTTTTTAAGAAACCAAACTTCGGGGCTAAGCTGGAACCCTAAGTCGTAGCCCATGCGGATGGCATTTCCCAGAAGCATCCATCCGGTCGAGTTATGTCCATTGCAAATGTCGTAGAAGGCTAGCAACAAGAAGCTCTGCACAGACGTGATGGACGGGTGTTCGAAGCTGGACAAAAGGCAGCTTCGTGCTTCGTTGTAGTACAGAATAGCCTTTAAATATACAGAGTCCACGTCAGACATTCGTGCCCCCAAAGCACATATACTAAGCACAAGAACAGGCAGGCAATATAGCGAGTTGGGCTTCGGGTGGAAGAAATCCAGCAAAAACGCTTCCCGAAACACGAACATACTGTTGTCTGGGTACTGCCACGTGAAAAAAAGCTTGAGGCAGTGCAAGATATCGGCGTTGCAGTTGAGCGCCCGCAAAGTGGATATCTCGCGAGCCTCTCGTTTCTGCGCAGTGGTGCGAAGCCGCAGATCAAGCTCGTAGTTGTCGTAAACGCTTGTTGGTCCGTAAATGGGTCTGTTCTTGTTGGATGGTGGCGGATTTTCGGGCGCGGCATCGGAGACCTGCTTCGGCAACGCTAACGGCTTCATCAACAGCTGGATGGCGCCAGAAGGCGACCCAAGCCCTAGCTCTTGCCCTATAGCTGCTATATTCGCATCTAAGAACTTAGCCCTGTCCTCGGCGGACGTGAACTTTTGTAACGTAGTAACGAACTTCTGGACGCAATCAATCTGCTTCTCCAACGTCAGTACGTAATTTGCACGTGGACGCTTCTTCCGCATATCGTTCAGAACTTGTATACATTCGACACCGAGTTTGACGCAGCTCAGACACGGATGTGCAAAGTTACATTTGACCTTTCGTAGGCGGCACCGCTGGCACGAGAGAGGCATTTCTTTTTTGACTGGGACCAGGCCATTGCGTGCGGTATCCTCTCCGGCTCCGGGCCGTTGTTGAGCCGCTTGCATGGCGATGTATAGGTTTATGTATTGGTGTGTTGATGTATTAGTGAATCAGACAGGGTCAAGATCGTTGTACGCAATTGGCCGAATAAGTGACGCTTGATCGTGCCTGGTGCTAGAACGTGGCAAACCACACAATGCTAATATAAGAAAGAATGGGATGGCGAATGCTCGATCGTAGGTTCCACGAGTAGTGTTGATCTGATGAGCATCGGGGGCCCGATGGGGAAATTGGAAGATAGTGTTGAAACCTGAACGTTGCTGAATATTTCGAGAGGATTTTAATTTTTAAAATGTTTCGGGCCGTTGGAAGTCACGAATCTTGTTGACGGGTTTCTTGTGTTTGGATGGCTGGATAATAGGGTAGGTGGGGCAGTCTGGGACGAAATTCATGAAACAGTAAGAATAAGTGGCTCAAAAATTTCTTTAGCTTTCAGAACACTGCAGTGACCAGTTTTCGTCAATTATTTAATTCGAGGCTCTCCACGTAGCCACACTGTACAACAATGCAAGAGGGCTCTATATCTCGGCACCAACAACACTGATCTGGCAAGCGCTTCTAATTGATGGATACTCAGTGAGCGCTGGGGCTAAAGCCCCAATATCGAAAGTTTTGAAGACGGTCTTCAACCCAACCATTTCATCTGCCATTCATATTTTTCAACAAAATCTCAATACAAATGACAAAACTTTTATTCTTATGTAAATCTTACTCCACCAGAAACAAAATCTGGAACGTCGTGTAAACAACAGCGGTGAAACCCACCACAATGATCACATAGTCAAGTCCCTTCATGAAGCTCGATTGATTAGGAGCACGACCGTACGTTTTCAAATGGATCATCGGAGGGTAGATGTATACAAGCGGGATGCACGCGAAACATCCGTTCAAACTCACAAACTTATCGATGTTGTTCGAGTTAAGGTACGCCAAGAGCGAGATTACCACCACAAATACGGCACGGAACGCATTCTTCATCCACTTAATCTGTGGATTGTACTTGCCTGAAGTCTGGTACAATTTGCCCTCTTCGGTGTTGATGCGCTCACTTTTCTTCAAGAAGATACGAGAGTTGAAAAGAGCCGATTCCCCGATACGAATAGCAGGGAAAAGTTGGAGTGGCGCAGTCAAAAACACGGCAATCGAGTATAGAACCAAGATCAGCTGCACCGCCATGTTTTTCTGATCCAAGTTTAGAATGATAATTGAGCGAACGTTTTCACCATAGGCGGTGTATCCCACAACACCAATCAGGACAAAAAGCCCTGTGATGATGATCATGCTTACGAGCAATACTTTAGGAAAGTTCTCAGGGCGGGCCATAGATGCCTGGATCGGAAGAATTAAGCCGATTCCTTCAAAAGCAGTCACGGCAACACCGATAAGCATGGGCCACGTAGCCGCATTGAATTGCTCGATATTAGGTCCAAGTCCTTCGGTGTAGAGTTGAATTCCTGCAAAATAGAAGATGATGACGAGCCCAAGGAGAATAAAGACCGAAGAGATGAATGATGTGAACGATAACTTGGCAAGGTTGCGGATGAGAACCAACGGGATGAGGAGAACGCACTGGGCGATAACGATGTGCGACTTCGCAACGGTGATGTGGAACACTTCATGAACAAATGAGTTCATGTTTTCGGCGGTGAACAAGATGTAAGTCGCCACAAACCCAATTTGCGAGATGATAATCGATACCATGATCGAGTACTTGAGCGGACGGCCATAAGTGAGAAAACCAAGCTCACCAAAGGAGCTTTTGCCGAAAGTTTTCTTACTTTGAATGAGCACTATGTAGCATATGTACGTCAATACACCAAACGCAGAGAGTGCAAGGGTACTAAATAGAAGACCACCGTTACAGAATGCCCGCGGCAAGAACAAAACTCCGGAACCTACGAGCGCCTTGAACAAAAGGAAAAACGTCTTGAGCTCGCTGGCAGTGCCCTTTGGCGGAGCAGCTTTCTTGCTAGATGTTCTTTGGGACGAGTGCATTCTCCGTTCGTGCAAGAGCAGCAGCTCCTCGTCAAAGACATCTTCGAAGCTGGCCAGCCCCGAATCGTCATCTTCATCGTCGTCGTCGAAGTTCTCGCCGGCAAAGTGGCCATAGATGGTAAGAAATTCCATGAAATTACGGGTAAGAAAGTTCGGCGGAGCCTTGTTCTGCTGCAACGACTTGTTGATCAAGAACTCACGCCTAAACCCTCCAGGAACGTTGATGTCGCTGGCCGTCGATTCCCTTCGCAGCGCCAGCAAGTAGTCCGAGAACGACGTCAGTCTTGCGCGGCGGAGATCACGACTGTCGGAGCTCTTGGCGGCGTTTTCCAATTGATGGTACATGTGACGGGCCACATCGCCACCTTGCATCTTGAGTGTCTCCTGGGGCTTCCCCAAGTGTTTGGTCACTGTCTTGTAGTCGACGAACCCTGCGTTTCCCAAATTGATGTTGGAGACTTGTTCCTCGTATGTTGAGTTCAGCACCGAGTCAGAGCGAGCCATGGACTTGCCGTCGTCGGCAGCCGCATTGGCAAGCGACCCATGCACCAGTGGGGTGTACGACGGCAGGGGACTCTGTAGGAATTGTGCATTTCGAGGCAGACTATGGAGTGAACCCAGGAAGGTATCGTTGAACAGCTGCTTGTACGACATTGTCCCGAGCCAATTAAGTTCTTATATGTAGCAGAGGAGATTGCAAGTAGACACCCAACGTAGAATAGCAAATCACTATTCCATGTGTTTGAATGGGGTTCTATAGAGCTTCTATGGAGTAGGTGGTAGTTTAGAATGTTCTGAAGCCGCTAAGTGTGCGGCTGTCACGATGAGAGAAGCCGATGAGATAAACATGAATTTAGATTTGTACGAAACGACGGCTAGCGACAGAAAATATGGAATTGAGTCGAATGGAGTGGGTTTAGATTTTTTAAATCATCAAGTTGTGGCTAGGTGGACTTGAGGAGGAGTATAGCAGAGGAGATGGATCTTTCGATCAACATGCATTTCGAACAGCGGTGTCTTTTCTAAGGCAAATTTTTAGGATTTGTTCCTCGTAATTGTTGTTTGGTTCAAGAGCCTGAATCGTACAAGCATTGCTGCTGCATTGGAACAACTGAACCTCAGTTCCATCCGGGGGAATTCTCTTTTTTTTGAAGACTTAAAATCAGTATTGTCATAGGCATGTCGAACAGCCTGAATCCAACGAGATGTCTGACAGAAAGCTAGAACCTACGTCTGGCAAAGACCACAAGCAGATGAACCATGAGCGAAGCGACAGAGCATCGCATAAAACTATATTTTTGTCTCAAGAGCAATGGCAGTAGTAATCACCTTTGAATTCTACATTATTTTATAAACATTCTTCATACACGCTGGCTCCTCCTAAACGAGAGCTGAAGAAACAACGCTCCTTCTCTAATCCAACACCTCTACTTATCACTTGGGATTGCACGTCCTACGACCTTCAAATTTTCATTTGATTGCTCATATCATTCATCAGAAACCCAAATGCTCTCATCTACAAAGTAGAGCCAATTGAATCGGTTCCAAGAAGAAATGATCCCAACACCACAGTATATACTTACAATCATAAGCTTCATAAACTCGAGCTTCTGCAAAACTTCAAACTTCACATCCAAGAGCTCAATCAATGAGACTACAATCACAACAGGGAGCTGACCTAAGATAAACAACGCGCTGACTCTTTCCACCAGGAAATACCCGATGCGCTCGAGTCTAGAAGCAGGCGATACACTGGCAACTTTACGGAAGCTAAAGTAGTAGATAATGTACCACAACACGGTATACAACACTTTAATGAGCCACTCCTCGCAAGTATAGATTAGAGGGAAAAGCGAGGCGTACCCGCAAGACACCAAAAGGCTGAAGCACGTGAGGAGTCGAATGTCCTTGAGCACCAAAAACGTGGCTGGAAAAATTACGATGAGAATTGCCTTTTCGTGGACATGCCACCCGAAGAGGAACGAGGCGTACCCACAGAGCGTCAATGCGCCAATGAAACGCTCGTAAGTGGGTTGAATGAAGAGCGGGATGAGGGCCAACACCTGGTAAAAGAGCGTGAGGAGAAACGATAACCGTGGTGTGATTGTAGGCAACACAAGAAACTCAATGTCGCCGACAATTCCACGAGTGGTGGAATTAAGGAGCGCCTCGTTGCTTAGAAGCGCTGGGTTGAACTGAAACAACGTCTGTAACGGTACCCGCGACAACGGAATTCGCTTGTATACCTGGATCAATACACGGTCAAAGAAAGAGTACACTGCCCAGACGTTTGGAGCCCAGTACGCATGCGTAAGACCACGACTAAATGGGAAGAGCCGCGCCAACAAATTTGGCATTCTGTTGTAGTAGACAAAAGGAGCGAATGCGGTGGCAAACACGGCGATTACAACGGCCCCGAGCTTGAACAAGTTCTTCCAACGTACCATACGAATCACATTGTGATAGAAACTACGACTGGTATCGTACAGAAGGTTGAGTGTGTACACCCTCAATAAGAAGATGAACACTGCTGGAGCCAAGTACAAGTAGATGTGCTTGAAACAGAGAAGAACGCTGAACCAGAAACCACACCACAAGTATTTTTCTAAGCGTGCGCAGCTAATAACTAATACTAGGATTCCGTACATCATCCCGTTGTACTGGAAATGGATATGATCGATGATGAGAAGCCCCGGAGAAAGCACAAGGCTCAGCGCCACCACCAACGCACGGCTACGGTCAACGGTTGTTTTGAAGCTATCTATGTACATCTGGAGCGCTACAAATAACATCACCTCGCTCAAGATTACGGTGGTGCGCTGAAACATAACCGTTGGAAAGCCATATGCGCCTTTTTCTACGATGTCTAGGCATCCATCAGCAGCAACAGCACCTGGAACAAACTGTGACAATGCCCATTCGAAGTAAGCGAAAAACGGCGGATAGTCAAGTGTCCATTGCGAAGTATTCTCGGTATACCATTCCATTATGTGGAGCTTATTGGTGATGGCGAGCCAGTTACGGTGCACATCAAAGTCTGTGGAGTGGTAGCCCACAAAGAGAAGGATTTTTATGAAAAGTGACACGATCCAGAGATTAACGAGTTTGGTCTTAGGCTGGACAGTGGGATCGGGGTCGTCGGCAGTGGTACCCATAGTGTGATGGGAATGGTCCGTGCGTTTGAGCTTTTCTTCGATATGCAACCTTTCGTCATTGGAGTGCAGGCCATCGCCTTTCTTTTGCTTTTTTTGGTCTCTTTGTGCGCCAGAGCCTCGACTCTTCTTGGCTTCAGAGTCTGCCTTGTCAGCCAGAGTACCGCGCTCCAAACCCTTTGAGGTGGGGCTACTTATAGAAGATTCTGTGTCTTCGCCAGAACTACGGTCTGCTGGTCGCGGCGAGGCCAATTGCCGTCGCTCGGCCTTCTTTGCGTGAGACTTGGACATGGCCGTGTGTCTTATGAAACGCGGAGACGAAGAACACGATGTCAAGCGGAGACTGACAGGAAGAAAAAGAAGAAAAATATTTTGATTTGACGAGCGGGAACAGGGGCCTATTTATATTTTTTTATTTGCAGTAATTGTCCTGGAAGCTTGCAGCCAATGCCATTAGCCACTAGTATCAACGTGATGGACAGCTTCCATACTCAAATGGAGACAAGAAGGTGTTAAAAATAATGAATAATATTCATCGAAGCAAATTTCGCCTCTTTGAATTTCTGGGATTTTATTGATAGTTGTTCTTATTTTTGTATAACCACCCACCGTGATGAGAACACATCAGGTTACCTTGATACAACAGAGTATCTATCAGAACTGCTTCAACTTAACACACCGCTAGAACCAGGTGTAGTCAAAAACACCCCAGCACAACCCAGTGTCTACAAGTATAACCAAGTACGCAATTTGATACAAATCATATCAAATTCCTGAGTTCATCCTTCATCTGCTCCAGTAATCTGCGCCTCCCAATCACAACGATACATTCAATGTTTTCGTCCAACTTCCCCGCTCTCGAAGAACTCAACATGGGCATCGCACCGGAGCAACTCCAGGTGCTCAAGAACCAGCTCGACTCCGAGTCGCCTCCATCGCCCCAATCAACATTCAACTACGCGTGGGGTTTGTTGAAGACTGACCGCGTACCCGCTCAGAAAAAGGCTCTAGATCTCTTGGCTACAGTGTACAGAGACGCACCATCGCTACGTAGAGAGGCGTTGTACTATATGGCCTTGGGCAGTGTCAAGCTAGGTGAGTTCACCAATGCTCGCAAGTACGCAGAGTCTTTGCTTGAGAAGGAGCCCGACAACACACAGTTCAAGGCATTGAAGAAAGCCATCGATGACCAGGTCACGCAGGACGGACTAATTGGATTGGGGATCGCTGGTGGCGTGTTGGCAATCGGTTTGGGTGTTATGGGTGCTTTGATGCGCCGCAAACGGTAGTAGGTCCAGTTGTTTGTGCAGCGACTTAATTGCACGATTCAGTGTATTTCCGATTTTCACGGGTCCGCAGTCGTCGTTTCCTCTTTAGTTGTGGTATGTTTTGGATTGCATCCGCACATCAACCAACAGAGTATTTAACTCAATCGACGATTTGCAAGAATCAGTATTTGCAAGAATCAGCTTTGCTTTCTTCTGTCTCTATGTCTCACAGCATTTTGATCTGTCTGTAGAGCTGGACGAGGATGTATATACCACCATACGCAGTTACGGGGTCTATAGCTCACCAATGCTTCCAATCCTCATTCAGTGAAGGCCCATTTCTCAAAATTGGCAACCTGGCGGAAGAAGTAGGCCCAAGAGACTCCGAATAATAAGGAAAACTGTGGCATTTTGGCTCGTATGCGCTTCGTTCTTGGCCCGAAGACAACATAGGGCGTGTTGGAACTACCAATAGGAAAAGCCTTGTGGCCCTAAATTTCAGAAACTTTTTCTCGATGGGGACTTCTGCAACGAGAGACCGGGGCGTGCCCAATACGAGAAGGTGGAGAATCTCGAAGAGCTAAAAGCTTAAACGGCAGCAAAAGCTTCAGATTTGAGGCATGCTTCAATAAAACTAATTGAATTTCGAATAAACCGTACAAGCTAGTGATTATTTTCTTTGTGTAGACTCACCAGAATGGATTCTCTCTTGGCTAAGGCTATGTAGGCACTACAACCAACTTCCAACTTCACGGTTTGTTCGAAACCAAAATATTGAAGCCTTTTGGACCAAACTCCGGTAATTAGTTAATCGCCGAATAGTCTGAATCGGGATGTAATGCAAGGGACAGATCGTTATCTCCTGCAGACTGACTGCTATAAAACCCAGTTCGTGACCTGATTTACCAATTCTTCTCTTACTACCACTTCTTTTTATCTTCTGATAAAACAAAACATGCAGTTCAAGTTCTTCAAGAAAACATCGCACCTTTACTTGGGTTTCGGTGTCGCCTTTATCATCCAGGCCGTGTTGATCTTGGTTGTACTTACCTCTGCCAAATCGACGGCTGTCGGTATCAACACCGATGCAATTCCATTTGATGCAACGGGATTCGCAGTGGGTTCCCAAGCGCTGACTATTACTGACCCTTCGACTCTTTTTGCCGAAGGCTGTGCCTTGTTGCAGCCCTCAACGTATTCGCCAAGTGTTGCAGCCGAGGACAGAGGCGAGTATCAACGCCGCGACACGGAAGATGGTAGAGAATTCGGCGCTGAGGACTGGAAACGGTTATCAAAGCTCTGCCCGGTGTTTTCTGATTCGCAAACTGTCCTGTCGTCGTGGGGTGTGAACAACAAAGACGGGAAGCACACCAAACGTAAGAGCTCAAGAAAAGATAAAACGACAAGATGTGCCGTCGACGAAAGTGCATATGATTGTACGAGACGGTCAGATCAAAGGGCTTTATTCATGATGCTTTTCACCCCTATGTTTCTATTTGCTATACTTTTCTTTTTGTTTGAAAGACTCTATTGGCCAGCACTTGCAGTATTTCTTTTGTTGTTGGGGATCGAGGTAGCATTAGCATATACTTTAGAACTCCTTGACCATACAAAAGCTCTTATTTTTGGTGGTACTATGGTTGCTGGCTCCGCGGTGGTCGGGCTTGGCCACGTTGTCTGGCAAGCCCGCCAACAGTTCTGGTACACTCGCGTGCAATACTGGAACTCGACCCATGGGAGAGAGGAACCTGCTGGTCCCAAATCACGGCAAGTTGAACTTGGAGTGCCAATGGATGACCTTCCACCTTTCCAGGAAGATAATAATCTGGACCGGAGACACTCTATTAACCAAGCAATTGATCTAGGTACCGGTAACGCTAATGATGCCGCTAACGCTAATGATGTGACCGGCAATGTAAACATTGATTCGCACAAAATTGTCGCAAATGTGTACGACAACCGCGTGATTACCAACATTTACTTGGGTTGCGACCACCACACCAAGGATGATTCTAACGACGATTCCTTGTCGCTTAGCTTTGGTAGCATTTGCAGAGATCTCAGTGGTAACAGCAAAGGCTCCGAATTGAAAAATTTGTTCCAAGATTCATAAGAAGATCGAGCAAACGACTCCGTCTTAGGGTGGCATCTGAACTCTGAACTGGTTGTTTACGTTTCAGTTATATGGGTCACCTCGTTGGATTTATGGTATCTGATTTATGGTTTTGATTTATGGTTTTTGATTTATGGTGTTGGGCTTAAGGTGTTGGGCTTATGGTGTTAGGTTTATGGTGTTAGGTTTATGGTATTGCGAAGTTAGTTGATTTTTAGTTGATTTTGTCGAATGCAAATTTATTCATTGATTGATTTGGTTAAGTTATTAAGTTTGATTTGCTTTTCGTGCATGCGGTTGTAGTGTATTGATTATTGACTGATGATTGCACAAGACAGTTTTGTCAATGACTGACCTACAATTGGGAAAGTAACTTAAATCTCTTCGACTTAGTACATACACAGTTTTCGATACTTCAGTTGACAGAAACATGATACAATGAACCTGCTAGGATATGCAAAAGTTGGATCAGGATTGTCAGTACGAGGGCAATAATTAATAAAGAGCAATATATGTATTATATTTATATGTAAATGCTCTTTTTATTCTATGAACTAGGGTGGCCAGATCGGCTCTTTAGGTATTCCGTAGAGGTGCGCTCTGTATTGGGTGTTTCAGACTCGCATACATAACAGACCTCTCACAGCCGAACAAACATGGTACAATTAAGGTATCGACACAATCTGCAGTGAAAATCTTAAATTGTCCTGCCGATGCTTCAAGTACAGAATCACAATCAGGTATTTAATCTGGCGTATCTCCCAAGATCCGTTAAATCAAGGGATCAAGTTAGTGCATTATACAATGGAATACATTACTAAATTCTACAACATAACAATTTGTTTCTTGCACGCAGTGTGGAACATGATACGACACATGACCAAACACAACAATAAAACGCAATCCGATGGCCCCAAAAGACTGAAGCTTGACAAGAAGATACACACTACACGAAACAGTTTGAGTGGGGATGAATCCAATATGGCAGTCATAGAAACAAGAGGAACAGAGTTTGTCACAGATGCTAGTCTACGTAACTTGTTCGTAGGAAATGCCCTGTTCTTGCAGGTGTTCAACATTACTGGGTTCAATATAACCTCAACGTACACGTTCAATAATACAACGGTTGGGGAAGGAATCAATGTACAAGGATACAATGTATCCGGGAATGGTCACATCATATATATCGTCATAAAAGGGAAAGGAACTATTGAACAGCACTTCAATGTTGCAGGTGATAATAATACCATACATGTTATCATCGAAGGAGAATTTATCTTCACGCAGACCATCAGCCATGCGGGTGTTGGTAACATTATAAACAAACCCACAATCGTTCCCAAAAGGTCGGACGGCTTCATCGCCGCTTTAGGGGATACTTCCCTAGACCAAACTAACGCTACGATACAGAAGGAAGTTAGCTCCATGAAAGACATTCTGGATGACATCCCTACTAAAAACACGCAAGATGGAAAGCCTAAGAAGGATACGCAAGATGATAGCCCCACAAAGACATACTATCGGACATCTATATCTAGATCATGGTATTCAAAATGTGAGAACAGAAGCGATACTATACCGCAATGTAACTCTTCAGCGGTGCCATCCAATGGCTAGTCCATCAAAATAAAGAGCCAGAAAGAATAAGAATACGAAGAATCGAGAGGAACAAATACTGACTCTGCGAGTCGAATCACAACTTTCATACTTTGTGGAACTAAACGGTTTGACCGTTTATTCCTAACAGTTGATTTCCTTGTACCAATTGTGTTCAATGCATTTTCTATTTGTAACGATTTGACAAATTGATTGAATGACTGAAGGCTGCAATAGATATTTTCTTCGACGACTGTTCTCCAATGGTGACAAACGAAGTTATATTTCTTTGGCGCAGTTTACTTTGAACCAAGGGAGCAGCATATAATAAATGGAATCTCTCGACTAATCCTTCAAGTAAAATTCCACAACTGGTTTAATTCGCTATCAATCGTTTGGTTTGTAATATTAAGCTAGGAGTAAGAAAATACTGAAGCACAACGGAAGTTAGAACTACGGTAAAGAAGATTCTTACATGCACGGTGAGTTACAAGATGCAGAATACGAGCATGCAAAGCGACAAAAAATCTGACGAGTACAGGACCTTACGCCATCTATACACATTGCAATTCGAAGAACTACTCTAGATTTGCCGTACGCATTTTTCACCGAAGAAGCGATGAAAAATTCCGTAGCAATTCCGCAGGGTTTTCTGTCAGTACACACTTTTCGTCGTAGCAGGGAATGGTCATCTTCCATTATCAAAGGAAACACATGTCTTTTATAGAGTCTGACCCTTAAGGATCTGAAGGCACCATTAATGTTACCATCATAGAGGGTTAAACCATTGTAAAGAATCTTATTCATGTTAGGAACTTTAATATCAACTACAAGCAGTGTGATCCTTCATTCCTGCTGTTTGGACCTATTGAAATGAAATGCATTGCTAGAACTAGCAACGTACAAGAGGTAACAAAGAGTGTGGAATCTCAAAACATCCTTGTAATCAGCTCAAGATCAAATTATCGTAATGAAAGCAGGAAGTGAGGATCTCAAAATCTCAGGCTACTGAAGTCAGAAGTTTGTGAAGTACGGGTCACGAAAAGACGCGAAAGATACTAAAACTATCAAGTCTCGTAAATTCCTGGCATTGGGAGAAGGAGAATGTATGACTTAGACAGACAACGCGCCACATCTCAGCAAAGAGAGATGCGACGAGTCTCACGAAAGTTGCACATCGGCGCAGTGAGTAATCAGATCCCTTCTTCAATTTTCCGAGAATCTCGAAGTCACTAGGATGCCATTAGAACCGACACAGTAGCTGCCGAAGATGCTCGTGGTTGTAGACGTTTCGGATCGGCTGCTGAAAACTGAAAACTGGTTTGCCTAATCGATGATTAGATGAACAGACAAGATTGCCAAGCAACGAGATCAAACGCCTTCCAAAGAAGCAACGAAACTCAGGGAAACACTTTTGACTTGTGTACATAGAACCGAGATTACGATGGCTTTTTACGAAGAGGCAGTGCTAGAATTCAATGCCTATCAATGCCACTTCTAACCTAGAAACAGGATCTAACATTATTGATGCTCGATGAAGAGAAAACCTCCCCTAAGGATCCTTAGAAGGCAAAGAATCTTGTTGCTAACTTCGTTCTAACTGACTTACATTGAACGCTTACTGGCTTTCTATCTGCCAATCATCGATCTTGAATGTTACCACACCAGAGGCTAACCTTATGAACAGTTGCCCACAAGGTCGAATCGAACCACAAGATCTGTGAAGCTACGGGTGTCTTGGTATTTCTGCTTCTGAGTGTTCTCAAAGAAGGACCCCCAGGCTTCGAGGGTTCACTATTAGAGCATGATGCTTCTAAGATCGAAGCCTGGCGAGGAAACTGCGCTCCAAACAGAGTTTTAGGCATACCTCCAGACCTTGCAAGGAAATGCGAGCAATCGAGATTACTACAGGCGCCCATTGCTGTTTTGACGAGGTAGCGACAGTGCAAGAGATTCTGTTTGGCGGCTGTCAACGAATTGGTGTTGACGTATTTCTAAATGAGAAAGCGCCTTATGTTGCAAGGTGTATGTCTACGTCATGCCTCGGTGCTTCTGGCGGGAAGTTGAAACATTTGACGTGGTTTAGACTTCTGTAGAAACCCACCCAAGACCAAGAAAACTGACCAAACCTGATGATATACGTTACCGAAAACAGACCAATTTTTTTGACGCAGTCGTGGTTATTTCAAAAACCGGACGCCTGCTTATCATCAGGACCGAGAGGAAGCGAATCAACTATAGACCAATGAGCACTATAGCATCTGTTTCTTTTGTAATAAACGATTGTCGTCACAACTCAAAGCAGCGATGGTGCATTTGAAATAAACGGACCAGAATCGTATAGAAAGGCAAAACTTCTAGCTCCATCGAACCTCAATTACGAAATTGAAGATCATAGCCAACACCTTTGCTCCAAAGGGGCCCTCGCAATTTTTTCGATATCTAATCTTCAAGTATTTTTCTTCATCTACTCTTTTCTCCCAAAATTCTTAATTGTTCTTCCAGTCGATCGATGCCTCCCTCTTCTGATCTCTCTCCAATGTCCAATGTAGCCACTCCAACAGACTTGGCCCAAAGAATAGCGGACTTAGTGATATCCACGTACAATGGCCTTCAAACAAAATCCGCCAAGCCCACAATTCGCCTGAATGGCGTCTCCGAGTGGACCATTCTCGCTGGCTTAGTGGCTATTGAAGATAATGAGCTTACGCCGCTCACACTCGCTACGGGGGTCAAGACAATGCCCAATCAGATCCGTAAATACTCAGAGGGGCTCATAGTGCATGATTTACATGCGGAGATTCTCTGCCTACGGATGTTCAATCGGTACTTGATGGATGAAATAGTTCGGTCACAAGGAGAAGAGGCTTCGACCGAAGAGGGGGAAAAGGCGGTCAGGGAAGGAAGAAAGAGGGCTTTGAGCACCGATGTGGATGCGGCTTCTCTGAAAAGAATAGGTAGAACAAGCGATTTCAGTAAAGAGGGTGAAGAGGAAAACGGTCAATGTGAAATGTTTCCTGGTTCAATTGACACTTCAAAGCCCTTGCTGAAGAAAGGCGCTTCTTCTCTAGGCACTAACACATTACGCCACCGGACCTCTCAGTCCAATTATAGCCTCTCTACTCATGCTGATAACAGTCATACCACGCAAAGAAACAGAACCCATAGAATCAACATTCTACATCGTAGACCCGACAGTTCGAAGTTCTCGCTACGAGAAGGTATCCAATTGGCCCTCTACATTTCGGAACCGCCTTGTGGAGATGCTTCCATGTCCAATGTAAGCACGGATGAAGAGGCATGGAGACAACCTACAGACATTGATATAATAAGAGGAAGAGCGCACTTCAACACCGTCGGCATAGTCAGAACGAAGCCTGGACGCGCTGATAGTCTTGTTTCGTACAGCAAGTCGTGTTCCGATAAGCTTTGCCTCAAGCAATTTACGGGCATCCTCAACGCCATCAACAGCTTGTGTATTGAGCCAATATACCTTCTGTACTTGGTGATTCCACGCGAGAAGCATTCGGAAACTGACTTCCAGCGCTGTTTCTTCGGGCGTCTCCTGTCAGTGCCTCCTAGTTTACAGCTACATCCGATCAAAAGTCTCCCGTTTGAACGGGACGACTTCCCTTTTAAAAAACAATCTCAGAGTTCCTGTCCGCTGCCACTATGTTTGGCTTATTGCAAACTCAATAATGTGCTCCAAGTCTTGCACAATGGTGTGAAGAATGGTGCCTACATCAAGAACAAACCGCCCAAACAAAAAGGGGCGTCGATCTTGTGTCGGTACAGTCTTTGGCAGCAGGCGCTTGGGCATATTGTAGATTTCGACAATTACAGTGCAATAAAGACCAGTAACGCAGCGAGAGAGAAGGTGAAGGCAGCTGCCAGAGAGCTTATGGGCCAATGGCCGAGATCCGCCGCCGAAGGCATCCAAATGGAACGTAAGTCGCACGGAGGATGTTGATTCCGAATCATCCTTTAGTTATAGCATCTTTCACAAGCATCTACTAGTACATATCACTCAAATGCATTCCATCATATCTACAAGCACGTTCTACAAATTTACTTATAGTCCACAGTCATACAAGTTACCTTAAATACACGGCTACAACCCTACTCCGAGTCTGATGCACTTTCGTCGTCGTCGCCCTCATCTGTGACCTCCGGTGCAGCCGCCATGCCAGCAGCGTACTCTGCACTGTTCAAGAGCTCCAAGAGCTTCGGATTGTTTCTGACATAGTTGGCCGGCCGAAGTCCATGGGAGTCAACGGCCCTCGAGTCACTTCCAGCGTCAAGAAGGTTATCTACGATGAAGTAGCCGAGCTCTGGCTCGTCAGAGGCGTACTTGACGGCTACATGCAAAGGTGTGGCTTTCTCGCGGTTAAGCGGGTCGATCTCCACTCCAGACACGTCGAGCATCAAGTCCAACACGTCCCAATTGCCTAACAGCGTGGCGATGTGGAGCGCGTTGTTGCCGGTGACAATCTCCTTAGTGGAGTTGATCAAGGCTCCAAGGGAGTCTGTGGAGGCCAGGGCCAGGAATTGTGCGCTTATTTCCGAAAAGAGCTCGGTGTTGTTTCTACGTGCACATTCCAAGAGCTGTTCTGCGGGGGCAGCGCCTTCGTCCATGGTTGTGGTGATGAGTAGAAGTGTTAGGCGTGGGGTGTATAAATAGAGGGACGAAGAAGGAGCTGGGACAGAAGGAAGGACGAAGAAGGCGGGGAAACAGCACATGAATTTAGGAGAAAAAAATGGTTACGAGCGTGCGTGTTGTCGTTTTGTTTCCGTTTTATGTGTTCTGTCCTATGGCTTGAACTGGCTGCAAAAGTATACCAGTAGCGCTGGCACGCGACTCAGACACGGCTAGAGGTGGTGGTTGAAACTGTGTATTTTTATAGAGGAATTGTGCTGATTTCGCCCACCTTTTTCGATTTTCCGTCTCTTTCTCACAGATGGAGCCTTTCTGGCAAAGCTACACACGATGCCTACGAAAGAACACAAACAAATGCGGCCGATAAAAATAACCGGCTCCAAAATTGGATTTTCTAATATGTCCACTTTGACGAAACAAGATGATCTTGTTGCACCCCCAAGGTTGATTTCCCCAGACTCGCATCTTGGCCAACCTTGCTCCTCTTCTTCTAAACACCCAAAATGGTCAAGGCCATCATTGCACCCTCGATCCTCGCCTCAGATTTCTCCAACCTCGGCTGCGAATGTCGCCGTATGTACGACTCCGGTGCCGATTGGCTCCATGTGGATGTCATGGATGGAAACTTCGTGCCCAACATCTCGCTAGGGCCACCCATCATCACCAGTTTGCGCAAGGCCATCCCTCGCACCGAGAAGAAGTCGTTCTTCGATTGCCACATGATGGTTGCAAACCCCGAACAGTGGGTACCGGAGATTGCCAAAGCCGGCGGTGACCAGTACACTTTCCACTACGAGTCGACGAAGGATCCCTTGGCATTGATCAAGTTGATCAAGGAGCACGGCATGAAGGCTGCTTGTGCCGTCAAACCCGGCACGCCCGCCAGTGTCTTGTTTGAATTGGGCGAACACTTGGACATGATTCTCGTGATGACTGTCGAGCCGGGCTTTGGCGGCCAGAAGTTCATGGCCGACATGATGCCAAAAGTAGACGAGTTGAGACGGAAGTTTCCTGCCCTTAACATCCAGGTAGACGGTGGTTTGGGCCGTGAGACGGTTCCGGCTGCCGCCGAGGCTGGTGCAAACGTGATTGTGGCAGGCACATCGTGTTTCACGGCACCAGACCCAGTAGTGTTGATCGACTACATGAGAGACACGGTGAATGACAGCTTGAAGGCCAAGGGCTTTTACACGGAGTAGAGAGGGTGTATCGGTATGTAGGCAAATGGACTGGTGAATGCAATTGCTTGAAAGTAGTATTCTGCCTAGCAGCAAAACGGTGTTAGCTTGCGCATCTCGTTTCTTTAGATACTAAGTTCAATTTATGGAATCAACCAGAAGCTGACAAGTAGGCCAGCAGCTGTTCATTCTATTTATTATTACTTGTCAGCTTCTGGTTCATTCCATTTATTATTTTATGCATAGGGCCAGGAAGCCAGCATCAACGGAATACATATTTTCGATTGGTCCACTTGCCTTTCCTTCAGAACGGATTGCCATTGGCAGAAGTATAGCTTCTTGATGCAACTGTCAGATTATCATTCAAGTACTGGACCCACATCTTTAATCCACGGGTATTGATAAACTCCCAGCAGCCGTTCTTTCTATTTATTATTTTATGCATTAGGCCAAGACCATTGCCTTTTTCATTACAGGACGATCGTGTTGCCGCTCCAGCGCTAAACAATTGAAGGAAGCAATCACGAGGCCCAATTACTCATTAACTGGGAGTCGATCACCGCTGCAGCCAGGGCCGCTGTCTTTCGCCTTTAGGCTCTAAATGATATTAAGCAAAGTTCTCAGCGCTATCAGTGGATATAGCGCTAGCTCCTTTTCAGCGCTACCAATGGAACCTACGCTTAAACTCGGCTTACCGCCACACACGGCATTTGGAAACGACGCAACCACCACAATCGCTTCGTCTCTCCAAGCCACACCAATACACAAAATATTTAGACCCGATACCCAAGAAAACCCAAGAAAACCCAAGAAATTCCAAGGCTAACGCAACCACAGCTCTCGATCCACCGCTTGTCCATACAAACGCAGAGAGTCGAAGCGGACACACACCAACAGTCCTCTTGGCCGCCATACCTTATCTGTCCAAGTCCTTCCAAAACATCTATCTTAGCAAGATCAGATAGGTGGCCCAATTATCGCGCGCTGCTTAGGAAAGGTCTAAGCGGCACAACGCGTATAATGCCTAAAACCGAATCCAAGATTGCACTGTGTACACACCGCGGTTCATGATGTCCACGGGCACAACTGTGGCATTTACATTGGCTGCAAATGTTCGTTCACTACGTTCCACCACAGGCAGCACCGTCCATTCTTTCGCCTCTCCACCAAAAGATGCCTCCAAGGCTTTCGGCCGGCAACCGCCAGCTCCGGGCCTGGTTAGAAGCGTTTGGATCTTGAAACCGTCATGTATCAGATATATTAGTGGGTTTGGGGGGCCGTGACACCCGCTACTCCTGCACACAGCACGGTTCTGCCTCCCCATCTGGGTAGACAGAGATAATTTACCTTATCAAGCGTGGACGCGTGGTAATTTAGGCGCACGTACAGGTTGGGGACGTTAGCGGACTAACTGCCGCTGAGTGCGGTGCACTGAGTATGCGGTTTCAACAGGTAAAAATCCAGCGCGTTCGTTGCCCTTTTGGCAGCTATTCAGAGCCGGAATCGCCCGTTGTGTGCCGTTTGGGCCTGCAACCATGCCAGTTCACAGATGTCGTTGGCCTGCACACGTCTTATCTCTGTCACCAACGTCTTTCGCATCTGCCGTATCTTCGGGGTCTCTGCAGGCATGCAGCACTGTCTGCAGTCCGTACGCCTCACTTATCTGTGGCTTATCTGGGAGATCGAAGGCTCTCCTCTGGAGGAGAAGCTTAAAATGCGGAGACCAGGCAGCTTGGGTCACTGTTTTTTTGAGACAAGTATAAACAGAGCTTGCGCGCTAACCCACGAGCCTTCTGGAAACGATATATAGTACGCCTGGTGCTATCGATACCCACTGACGTAGGTCAATTACACTGTTCAACAAGAACTTCAAAAACATAGCGCCAAATCAACTGACAATATGGCGCCGCTCAACAAGATAATGTCGGGTCTCTCGAACGTCAGATCGAACACTAGTTCGAAGGTTATGGGCCACATCGAAACGATTCTTTCTGACAGAGAGGCCATCGCCGACATCGACATCGTCCACGCCGAAGGCGATGAGGATCTCTTGCACCAGATTGGTTACAAGCAGGAGTTGAGAAGAGAGTACAGCACGCTTCAGGTGTTCGGTATCGCGTTCTCGATCATGGGTTTGCTTCCCTCGATCACCACCACCGCCAGCATTGGTTTGGAGAGCGGTCCCGGCGGCTTGGTCTGGGGTTGGCTCATTGGAGGTTTTTTCACGGTTTTCATCGGTATTTCGATGAGTTTTTTGGGTTCCGCCATCCCCACCTCGGGAGGTTTGTTCTACTACGCCAACTACTACTGTCCAGACAACTACCGTGTGCCATTGAGTTTCCTTATCGGATGCTCCAACTCGTTGGCATTGTGCGGTGGTTTGTGTTCGATCAACTATGGCTTTGTCACTGAAATGTTCGCCGCCATCTTCCTCGCCAACGGTTGGACCGGTACCAAATACGAGATTTACGGTGTGTTCGTAGCATGTCTTGCCTCGCAATTGATCTTATGTTCCGTCACTACCAAGGCCACCGCCGAGGTGCAGACCGCCTCCATTGTCATCAACGTCTTCCTCATTGTGTTGTTCTTAATTGCCGTTCCCATTGGATACTCCAAGAACGTCGGCACGGCCAACAGCGCGCTGTTCATCTTCACCAACTTTGAGAATGCTAGAGGCTGGCCCACCGGATGGTCTTTCATTCTCTCTTGGATGCCTGTCATTTGGACGATTGGTGCGTTCGACTCTTGTATCCACATGTCCGAGGAATGTAAGAACCCAACCAGAAAAGTGCCTATTGGAATCGTCGGCTCTATCGTCACTTGCTGGGTCATTGGCTTTGCCATTGTCATTGTTATCGCTGCTTGCATCAAGGATGGAGACATCGCCAGAGTGCTTTCTTCTGAGACTGGTATGGTTGTCGCCCAGATTGTTGAGGACGCCTTGGGCAGAAAGTGGGCCATTGCCTTCATGTCCTTGATTGCCCTCGCCCAATACATGATGGGTCTTTCCATTCTTATTGCCTTGTCCAGACAAATCTTCTCTTTTGCCAGAGACCACGGCTTGCCATTCGTGTACAACTATGTC
Organism: Australozyma touchengensis; assembly: GCA_030566735.1. Classification (NCBI taxonomy): domain Eukaryota; kingdom Fungi; phylum Ascomycota; class Pichiomycetes; order Serinales; family Metschnikowiaceae; genus Australozyma; species Australozyma touchengensis. Next base: position 699,491 of record JAKUAS010000005.1, on the reverse strand, counting down.
AAGGTTGTCAACCCTAAGATCAAGGTTCCTCTCCGCGCCACTGCTTTTGCTTGCATCTTGGGCTCGTTCATGGGCTTGTTGATTATCATCAACTCCACCGCCGCCAACGCCCTTTTCTCTTTGGCCGTCGCCGGCAACTACCTTGCATGGGGTGTACCCGTTCTTTTGGTTATGTTGCCCACCGAGGCCGCCAAGAGATTTGTGCCTGGTCCTTTCTACACCGCACGTTTCTTCTCGACTATCAACTGGATCACTTGTATTTGGATTGCCTTCATCATTGTTATGAGCATGTTCCCAGACAGCCCCGGTCCTAATGCCCAGACCATGAACTACACTTCCGCCATCAATGGTGGTTTGTGGGTGTTGTCTTTGGTGTACTTCTTCATTTACGGACACAAGCACTACCACGGACCTAAGTCTAACCTTAACGTTATTGACTCTGAGGCAGTCAGCGATGAGGGTGAAGCGTCCGAAGTAAAAGTCTGAATGAAGCCTTTCTGATGATTGACTGCTGCTTGGACAGAGTCGACCTTGATAATCGCCTTAGTTTGTAACGGAGAGCGATCGCTTGTTGAAAATTGACTTTTGAGACTAATAAAAAGTGTTTATTTCTTAGTGCCGAAGGTTTGGGTATCTGCTGCCGATGTTTGGTATCGTGCTTGAATCATGAAGGTTATATAGTATTTGATAGATGTTATAAGAGAAAGAATGTAGGAACGTATACAACAAAACGAGGGAACACCATTGAGAAAATAGCAAGGCAAGGTTACCTCTATTGTCAGGGCTATAGCGCTACAATGTGCACTTTATACGTTCTCAAAAAGTTCGTGTATTGTCCAGAAATAACTATCCAAAAAAAGAATCATGGTGAATGGCCTTGCGCCGTGCGATCTGCTTTGACTGGCGTGAAAATCGTTCACCTATCCACCAGTAAGGCTACTCGCATCGTGTCTTTATATGATACATTAAGGTCTCCGAAGCGGAGAGTAGAAACGAGCCAAGTCAGACTCAAAACGCCTGGATACCAATCGTGGTACCTTCTCCACTTACGTCGATGGCCAATCTCTCGCTGGCGGCAACCTCTACGGCGGTCCAGAGTGCCTTCTTGACCTTATCCAACTTCGTTTCTGGCTTGACCTCCTTGACTCTCTTTCCTGCGCTGGCGACTTCGACATCCATGCCGTTCTGTGCGGCAGATTCGACCTCCAGCTGAAGGTTTCTCTTTGCGACGTATCTAGCGTTACGCTCGATCTTACGGGCACGCTTCTTCGAAAGAACAGAGGTGGTCACGGCAGCACCGGCAATGGTCGACGGAACACCAGCATACAAGGCCACGGCCTTGGAATCCGTGGGTCTGGCGGCCGTTTGCTTGTTGTGTCTTCCATGCGATGATCTGGTGGGGATGGCCGTTTTGGCTCTTTCGGCTCTCTTTCTCCCGAGAAGCTGCGAGTGGGCAACTCTCTTGTTCTTGCACTTTGGCTTATTGATGGAGTTTTTGGAGGCCATTTAAATGTGTCTAGTAGGTGATATTTGATGTGAAGCAGAGATGAGATAGCGATGAGCGTGTGTGCAGGACCAAATGGAGATGCAAAAAAATATCTCCCGGGGGTGAGTCGAACACCCGATCTCAAGATTACAATACATTACAGTCTCGCGCCTTAGCCAGCTTGGCCACCGAGAGGATTTTGAGAGGAGGAAATTGGGTGTAGATATGAGCGCTGGTGCAGTAAGATGAACTGAAGCGAAGCATTGAACGATATTTTCTGGTCAGCCTGACGGCAATTGTGATTAATTTGGTACCTAAGAATAGTCTCCCATTCCAATCTTCCATAATTAGCGTGACCATCAACCCTAAAAGCATCGTGCACCGTCGTCTATATAGCATAGCCGCAATGCTGATCGACAGCCACCGAACATTCGCAAACCCGTCTAGACAGCGAAAACAAGCTCTTTCCTTCGCGTAAGATACCACGAGCACTGGTCAAGTTGCCCACAAATGCGCTCACAACGCGAGGCTGACCACGATGGCCACGGGCCCTGGTCGCCAATACCCTAATATACGGCGCTTGGACAGCAGCTGGCCCACGCCCTTGACACAGAAGAGCTGCGAAATCATTTGAAACCTATAATTGGCCAACAGGGATAAACTGAGAATATTCGAGACTATCCGCTTTCACACGTTGGAGGTGTTCTGCAGGACCCCTCTAGAATTGCCCGTTCGGGGTAAATGAGTGCATGGTCCTGTTCGCCCATTCGAGTAATTCGGGACAGGGGCGCTGGCCATCGTGAATAGCGTGTTTTGAGCAATAAGATTTGTGGTTCCACACGGGGTGCAGCAGCGGCCAGCGCATGGGGATGGACCACAGGGCGAAGAGTGGTCTTGAAGCTGCTACGCAAATGAAAGGGGAATGGGAAAATTCAGATCCTAAAATAGATCGCTTGCGTGGACCTTCCATGCATGGTGTGGACGCAGATCTCACGGGATCTCTCCGGCGCTGAGACAGATAAGGAGGACACAGCGCCGAAGGCAACGGGAATGAGAACGGGACCAGACGAAGGAATTTCAAAGAAATATGAATAAGAAATAGAAAAACTAAAAAAAATCATCCTGTTGTTCACCTCGTTCGTGCACAATGGCTTCTTCTGTGTGCACTGCGTAGCGACCCTGGGCCACCCGCAGATCCTAGGGCCGTTTGGAGCCACAGATGGCCCTGAAGCCTTAGTGGGTCAGGGCCGGCGCCAGGTCCACATCCATTTATGTGTCATAGTCGTGCCAAATAACAGAGTGAAGCCAATTGTTTCCACACAAAATTTGTATTATGTCAAATTAAACACGACGTAAAACACGCTCTTTCACTGTCTATTCTTGGCTCCCCTCCTTCCAATCACATTCGTTTAACCGCACTGCCATCCCCACATACCTCAGCCGCCCTATAAAATGACGCGATCCTGCCGCATATTTTCCACCTACACCCCAGACTACTTGTTTCCAATCGCAATTCGCTTGCACCAACCAATTGCGTCCTCAATCTCCTAATCCAATGAAGTTCAGTACCCTTGCCGTCGCTGCCGTCGCCGCTGTCGCCGTTGCTGACGACGCCTCGCTCTCCAGCCTCATTTCCTCCATCAGCGTCGCTGCCTCCAGCGTGGACGCCAACAACGCACAGTACTACAGTCTGTACTACGCGCAATTGTCCAGTCTTGCCGTTGACTTCTCGACCGGATACTTCGGCGCCATCAACTCGTTCTACCAGAGATCCGATGTCGCTTCGGCCATCTCGCAATTGGACACCATCACTGCGCCAGACGCCTTCTACACCTACATCCAGAGCTTCAACTCCAAGTACTGGCCCGAAATCTCCTCCATCTACTCGCAGTACAGCATGCCCCTTGCCACAGACGCGTTCTCGAACCTCGCCACCATGACCAGCTCTGCCAGCCCTTCCAAGACCGCTTCCTCTGGTTCCAAGGCCACTCTGGGCTCTTCCATGGCTAGCTCCTCTGGCGCCAGCTCCAAGGCCTCTGGCTCTGCCGGTTCCAGCTCGGGTGCTTCTTCTGCTGCGTCGTCCACTTCCAGAGCCAACATCGCCGACCAACAGAAGCCATTGTTGGCATTGACCGGTCTAGTTGGTGCGCTTTCTGTACTCTTGTTGTAAGCAGAACAGCAAAGACTTTGAAAGCACAAGCTGTAATCCGCCGCGGCTAAAATGACGAACAGATCGATTCCGAATTGATCAGTACTGTGTACTCTGTAAGAATATATAACAATAATAGCATGTGATTGTATTAGCGCCTAAATTTCCATATTTGCATCGATTCGAAGAATACAAATAAGCATAATGGGACAGATTGAAGCCTAAAACACCCTCAGGACCGTCAACCCGGCGAAACACTATTCTTCAGCTCGGTCCTCGTTCGGTCCCGAGATCCGAAACAAAACACCAATAGGAAGCTTCTCCGAAGAACCCGGTATTGCGTTCCAGAAACGCCGTAGCATGGCTGGTTGTTTCACTAGAAGTTCCCCTCTCAGGCAAGTTAATTGGCTCGACCCTTCAATATTAGCTACGCCTGATGCACCTGCAGACACCGCTCGTCGAATTATCCCCAATCGATTAATTGCGCCTGCACACAGACAACCATGCTAATTAGCCGTTTCTCCTATGCGTAGCCGCCCAATTAAGAACCCGCATTTCGATGCGGTACTGCAGACAACCTCGTCAATACGGTTACATGCCGGTCCGTTGGAGTCTCCCTTGACAATAGGAGTGAAACTGCAGGGATTTCACCCCATTTGCAACCGTATTACCGTGTCTCCATAACGCGTTTATAGCTCCCACGACCCCACTTCGCTCCATATAAATTAGCAAACATCCGCATAGAAAGCCAGACGTCTTACCCAACTACTCATAGTCTTCCACAATGCAATTCTCTTCTGTTGTCGCCGTCTCTATCCTCGCTGCCTCTGTGGCCGCTGATTCTTCCTCTACATCTTCCGGTTCCTCTTCTGTCTCCGGTGCCAAGATGTCCTCCATCATGAGCGGTATGTCCTCCGTTATGAGCGGCATGAGCTCTGCAATTGCCAGTGACAAGAGTAAGGACGCCAGCAAGATTTCCAGTCTCACCTCTGCCATCTCTTCTATGGCCTCTTCTGTGTCTTCTTCTAAGGCTGCTTCTTCTTCTGCCGCTGCTTCCTCCAAGGCTGCTTCTTCTTCCGCTGCTTCTTCCTCCAAGGCTGCTTCTTCTTCCGCTGCTTCCTCTTCTGCCGCTTCTTCTTCTGCTGCTTCCTCGTCCAAGGCTTCCTCTTCCTCTGCTGCTGCTTCTTCCTCTAAGGCTTTTGCCAACCAGCAGCAGCCATTGTTTGCTTTGACTGGTGTCGTTGCCGGTCTCTCTGTCCTCTTGTTGTAAGCAGACTAGGTCGCAAGCACTCGCTAAACGAAAATGAAACACTAGACTAGAACCTTAATAGAAACAACGTCTTATTTCTCATTTGCCAGCGTAGAGACGGTCCTGCAAGGAGCACCCTGTCAGCTATTGCGCCTATTTTGTCAACATCAGCACCTTTAAAGCCGTAAACAGAGAGGACAAAACCCTTTTTAAGAAACCTGCGGCGTTTGACTGCAATCGGTTTTTATTTTGGAAAGTGTGCTTCGTAAGCCCGTTCAGGGTTCAAGCTAAGCTATTCCTGCACAGTACCGGCTATTTCGCTAAATATGGAAAGAACGTACCCAATTCTCGCATAGTCAGCCGCAAAGTGTGTTCTTCTTGGCCAAATTAGGAACCCTGTCTAAGCGAAAACGACGTCAAAACTGCAGGTAGTGCCAAGCATGGTGCGTATACGTCGGGATACTGCAGCTAGGGATGCCAGAAACCTGGAATGTAGCAGCCCAGACATGTCAGTTATCTTCATAACGCGCCAACTCAATGGAACTGGCGGGACATAAATAGGGCCCTGTTGCCCCCAAAGTCGTTTTCATTCAGTAGTTTTTACCTAGTCTTCCCAACAATGCAATTTTCTACTCTTATCGCTACTGCCTTGGTCGCCGCCTCTGCTGCCGCCGATATCGTTGTCAACGGCAAAACCGTAACCGGAACCAACATTTTCATTGACGGTACCACCACCATGATTAACGGTCAAGTCAACTCTTCTAAGATGTCCAGTTTCAACAGCGAGATGTCGTCTGCTTTGGCCGAGATGGGCTCTGCCTTGTCTGCAATGGGAAATGACGGCGGCAGTGCTGTGTCTAGTATCGCCTCGCAAATCTCCAGTAAGATCGCTTCTGCCACTTCTTCCAAGGGTGACGCTCCTGCCGGCACCCACAAGCAAGCTGCCGTAGGTGCCGTTATTGCTGGTATTGCCTTGTACTTGTTGTAGTTTTATATTAATAGTATTGTTTTAACAGAAATCGATGTAGAAGAGAGCGTATCAATATCTTCTTGTCCCATTGATTCCACCAACTATTACAATTCCGTTCTGGTGAATGTGCCCTTCTCCAATCGGGCCATTGTCACGGGGCGATCCACAGTTAGCTTCGTTCATTAGTCGTTTATTCATCTCCAGCCCGTTTATCTCTAAGTTTTCCTACACTAGGTGCACGGATTGCTCTTCCTGGACGCTCCAATCCGCTAATCGAGCTCATTCAAAAAGTTCGGGTTGTTCGCAAGCTTTGTCTTGAACTTCAGCCACCAACTATCAAATTGCTTCATTGGGACCATCCCTTGTCCGTCAATAAATCCGCTCAAGTAATTGTAAGCGTGTGCTACGATCTTATTGGCCAACGATGCTATATCCAGCGGAGCCTGGGGAGCCGGTATCAGAGAGCCTGTCAGTGTTGCAGGCATGATCGTCTTTTGTTTCTGTTTCTCCTGTTCTAGAAGAGCTTGCGCTTGTTCTGTGGGCTCGATGGAGATGCCAATGTTGAGGATCTCGGTATCTTCCGGATCCCCGTCATTCATGGAAACGTCGTCATCCACAGTGTTGCTTATAGGTGGCGCGTTGTTGTTCAATTTGAAGATTGCGGACGGTTTCATTGGATTGAGCCCACCCAAGAGCTTGAACTCATTCAGATTCGGCAATTGGAAGTATACAAGCGCAGTGAAATTGGCATCGGTGAAATCCGTCTGCGGGAGGAGAAATATAGCCAAATGGTTGACTTTGCTTGCGTTGGGGATGGCAATTACGAACTTAGTGGACTCCACCTGTTGGGCTATCTGGATAGGGCGGCCCGAACACACTGCACCAAACATCAATTGAGAATAGACAAAGGGATGAATGATCGGGAATATATCTGTTTAATTGATCCTTTGAACTGCGTTAACGGACTGTTTATATGTGGTTGCCGCTATATCTACTGGATGCTTCTAGTAGCCTGGGTTACCCGGATACAGGCTTCCTCATCTCACTTGAAAGATTCACCTTACCACCTAGTGATCTTAAGATGTAGAAGATTATAGGAATTGATTTTCGATAGTGAACATTCGTATCTATCGACCATTGTACCATTCTCTTCTCCATGTCTTTTTCTCGGCCCCTTATTCGGGAATACTCGTTGTCTTAGACTAAAAGACAGTCTGCCCCATCTTTTTTAAACTTGATGTCTTCTGAACATCGCCTAGGCTCGTGGAGGCATACCAATGGCTTGTTATGCACTTACGAGCTACGGCCGGATAATAGAAAAAGACTTGCCAGCTTCGGCCCATTGGCTTGTCTCGATACTACTTGTCCCATATAGAAGAACGCTGGACATATTTTCCATCTTTGTGCATTGCATAGATGAATATGGGAAAGAAGCATCGTTACATTCTTCAAGAGTATAGTGTTTTTGTAGTAGATTTCAAGCAGTAGACTTGAAGCAGTAGACTAGAAGCAGTAGACTTGAAGCAGTAGTTGACAGTGCTCATAATCCACCGGGGCTGTTCCTATTTGGTGCTTTGGTATCGTGAGTTTTCTGTTCAGTACGTTGGCTGTTATACAGTTTAGTCTCTCGTCGTACCTTCTGCATTAATCTCGAATTCTTGTACCGTCATTCATATTGCTTTCTGTCATATTAATCATTCATGGGCTTGAACTCGTTTTATCGTCGCTTTTCGTAATGATCCATGTGCTTGCAAGGCCACATTTCATGCCGACAACCTGGCGGCCCTCTAGTAGCTTTGTAATTCCAAAGTCGTTGTGGCCAGGACCACAATTTCCATGCTCGCCCCATCCCCAAGCATAAACCTGGCCGCTCTTTACAAGAATTACCCCGTGTTCACTCCCGACCTCATAATCTTGTATAGGTTCTTGGATTAGCGAGCTAGGAAAGATCTGCCCGTGTGCATTCTTTCCAAATCCTTGTAGATGGTTCATTTGGAGGACGTGTAGTGAAGACCAGCCACATTGCACCTTCATCTCTTTGCTTTCTTTGCCTTCTTTGCTTTCTTTGCTTTCTTTGCTTTCATTAGTTTCATGATTCAATTCTATTTCATCCAAGGCTGCAGACATCGATAACCCTTCAAATTCTAGCGCTCGGCCTGCGATATCAATTTTATCTCGGAGTAAAATTGTTCTATCGCGGCCAAGACAATAGTCCTGTGCTTCGCAGAAGGGTAGCTGTGTTGGAGCCCATAACGCTAATGGGTTCTTCTGTTGAGTCCCCTCTACATCTAACAGAAATTCTCCTAGCTGCCCTCTTCTGCAAGCTCCCCAACCTACAAAAGCGTTGTTTTCGAGCTGTACAATCACATGATTGACCGAAGCTTTTATCTGTTTAATAGCAGATACTTGTGTAAACACTTCCATGTCGATCTTCGTTGGCACTTGTGCTTCTCTGATATCCTTCCCAAGTCCCAACTCGCCCTTTGGGCCCTTTCCGCAGCTATATATGTTTCCCTCTACAGATCTTAGAACGGAAAACTCCCAGCCAGCAGCGACCTCTGCCCAGCGACCTGGGAGCTCTGTAAATTCCTTCAAAAGGGGACATCCTTGGATTCCACACTGTCCAGATTCGTTGCTGCCACTAGCAAACACCTTTCCGTCTGGAAAGAGCAATAGTGTGTGAGATGCACCAAACACTATGGATTTCGGAGTCATGGTTGTTAGAGGTGCCAAGGAGACCCGTTGAAGCTCAGAGTGATCAGAGTCATTGCCTAGACCCAACTGATACGATCCATTGGATCCGCATGCTAAGAGTTCATACGGCATTGTGTAGATCTTGGGCAAGAGGTGTGTAATCTATAGAATTTCCAATCCGGGGTAGGTGAACTGAGATAAGAGACGGGTGAAATGCTTCACGAAAAATAAAAGTAGGATCATAAACTTACGACTGTAAGACTAGAAATATTCTATTTTTTTTTCTTTGCTAGTCAATAGAAGCGCAAGTGCCTGCAAAAGTAACGGGTTATACTGAGCACATAAGGATGAAGGTCAAACTTTCTGTCAGAAAACCAATGCTCGATCGCTGAGTTATCGTTGCACTTGTGTATACATTGATAATATAGCTTGCCTGTTGACAACAACTTCTCCAACGAACCGGTCTTGTCTCAGACCGTAAACGGAAAGAAGAGTCATCGTCATACTTTCTCTTCAATTTCTCTCTACTTCTAGAGCATCTTTTTCAGCTAGCTGTAGACATCGACTCCTGGGCTAGCACCTTCGCCCCAGCAAAACTTATCGAGGCAATGAACGAGGCTTTTGGCACAAACAAAAGGAACCGTTCTCATTTGCTTATTTGGGGTTTGGTTTGTTCTGGTATGTACTGTAGAAATTCAATGCTAATAGGGAACGTTTTTCCGTTTTAGAACGTTAATTCGCCGCCGGGATGCTAGGCAAAGACCTCAACCCAGACACAAACGAATCAGCAAATAGTCTCCAGCGTTTCTCGTACTCTTTAAATTTGTTGTTGTTTCCTCTTATAGCATGTGTCCGCTGCCGACGTGCTTTGCTCTTTATGATGTAGTATTGAAAACACTACATTTTGTCAGATAGTTTAAAGCGAACAAATAGACTCTACAAGCCTCAATGCATATATAAGTCGAAAAGGAGCATTCTACCCCTAGTGCTTCGACTGTGAGCCGTTCCTGGAAGCGTTGATTCAAGAAAGCGACGGTAAAAGAGCTTCAGACATCCATCATACTATCGCATTTGCCCCACCAATCAAACAAACAGTATCAACCATCGCTCGTCTGCCGTCTGCTTACTCTTTTCACTATTTGTTCCAACAATCAGCCAGAGCACCACATCAACAGTATCCCAGCAAACCTGAATAAACAAATATCTCGCTATCTTCAACAAAATAAACCAAAATTATTCCGACCATCTCAATTTTCGCCATCTCGGCGCGTATGCGTGTCCTACATTTCATCAGTTAAGCATCGCGCCAGATCCATCGCTATCACCTCTAAACCCTCCTCATGGCTCTGCAAACACCTAAAAAAGACGTCGGTGTGATGCAGGTGCCCAGCTCGTCGCCGATTCTGCAGCCGACACGTGCAGAAACGTCTGCCATGGACCGCGAGGCGACCAGAAAACGGTTCCATAGCCACATCCACTGGCCGGTACTCCGAAAGCGATTCTACTACCTAGAGGAACCCGAGCTCTTTAAGGCTATGGTCAAGGGCAAGGGTAATCTTCGAGAAATCAGTCTGTGGCTTGCCGAGAACGTCAAGCTCAGCGAGAGGCTCCATCAGTACGATCTTAAGCAGCAGCATCTACGAACTCAACAGCACGAACAGAAGGACCATCACAACTACGGCGGCCATGAAAGTTCGAACACGCCTGTTAGTCCTGTTGTGAACTCCCCAGTTGCAAGCACGATCGACGGGAACAACATTAAGTCATACTCTCCTAGACCGGTAGAAACAGAATATCCTGTTGCAGAGTCAGCAAATGTGAGCACCGGCGTAAGCACGCCCTCGTCTCTAAATAGCCCTAGCACTTCGCAGTATGATGACGAAGATGCTTCCCCCGTCAAAAAGCCAGGAAAGGCACGTCAAAAGAGGTCGCTTTCAGCCGTAGAGTCGAAACCCGCGGCGCCAGACACAAAGGTGCATCTTCTGAAGCCCAAGGTATCGATCTTAGAGAAGTACCGGAACAGGCAACAGCCCAAGATCGACTATCTGTTTCAAAGGTTGCCTAGCTTGGAAGTAGGCAAGAAACGTAAATTAGTGAGGGCATCCGACTTGGCAGACTCTCCGTCCACGTCACGGTCCGTTAGTCCGTCTGTCAATTCTTCTGTTTCCAATCTACACATATCGGCACAGCCCGGTGCGCTCACGTCAGCTTTTGGGTATACGGGTGACGACATTCCAAGACTCAAGACCCTCTCCAATGCGCCTATTGAGGTAGATGAGCTTGACCTTTTGGAGGAGAAAATAAGAAATAACCGTAAGAAAAAATCGTCTCGTCACGCAGATAGCGATGCCGAGTTAGAAGATGATGTGTTCAGTGACGATATGTCTGCCGAAGAAGATTTCGACACAAATTTCGGAGGCATCACCTCCATCGACGACCAGATCCTTGAATTTTTAAACCAGGCATCGTCGAATGATATAACGGAGATCTGCAACGTTCCTCCTAAGGCGGCCGAGTATTTACTTAAAAAGCGTCCGTTTAAGACTATTCATGAGATTGCCGAGGATAGAATGGAGGAAGTGTCGCCCGAGCCGGAGGTCAAGAGAAGACAACGGAAAGCGCTTGGACTCAAGATTGTAGAGGGTGCCGAAAATAGCTTGAAGGGATACAAGGCTGTAGACTCTCTCGTGAAAAAGTGTTCTGGGTATGGGAACCTCATATCTAGGCAAATATCGAGGTGGGGAGTAAAAGTGACTGGAGAGGGTGAGCTCAGTGTTCTTGATGTAGATATCAAAGATGAAGATGTAGAGGACGAGGCGGAGAACGGGCACAATGGCAAAGCTGACGTGGGCCAAAGCGTAGAGAATGGTGAAAAAGACCCCGCCAACGTAATTTTAGTGGATGAAGATGAAGATGAAGATGAGGTTGGCTTCGGAAAAAGGAGTATCCCCTACATCAAACACAAACCAATCTTGCTAGCGCCCGAGGTCGAGTTAAAGAGCTACCAGCAAGTCGGGCTCAACTGGCTCCATCTTCTCTATCACCACAAACTATCGTGTATTCTAGCCGATGAGATGGGATTAGGTAAAACGTGTCAAGTGATTGCGTTCATGGCCCATTTAAAGGCCATTTCTGAAGATAGCGGCCCCCATTTGGTCGTGGTCCCTGCGTCTACGCTTGAAAACTGGCTTAGAGAGTTCCAAAAGTTCTGTCCCTCGTTGGAAGTTCAGGCATATTACGGCTCGCAGCCCGAAAGAGAAGACTTGCGTTACGAACTAGCAGAAACTAACTTCGACGTATTAGTTACTACTTACAACTTGGCCACGGGTTCTCCGCCTGACTTCAAGTTCTTAAAGAACCAACACTTTGACATGATCGTCTACGATGAAGGACACATGCTTAAAAACTCCAATAGTGAGCGTTACAATAAGTTGATGCGTCTCAAGGCTCGCTTTAGATTGCTTTTAACAGGTACACCGCTCCAAAATAACTTGAAGGAATTGGTATCTTTATTGGCATTCATGCTTCCCGGCCTTTTCGTAGAAAAGCGTGACGATTTGCAAGGATTATTTAATAAGAAGGCCAGTGTTGGCGGAACTGCCGACTACAATCCTTTGCTTTCGCAACAAGCCATCAACAAGGCCAAAACCATGATGACTCCGTTTGTATTACGTAGAAAGAAAGCGCAAGTGCTCAAGCATTTGCCGGGCAAGAACCATGAGATTGTCAAGTGTGAGATGACCGCCATTCAGCGCGAAATTTACGACAAGTACATTCGCCAGGGTAAAGAGACCCGTTTGGAAAGAGAGCGCCGCAAGACTTTGACTGGGAAAGAGGCCGAAGCCGAGCGCATGAAACCGATTGCATCTTCCTCAAACGTTATGATGTCTCTTCGAAAGGCGTCGATGCATCCGCTCTTGTTTAGGACGATTTACACAGACGACAAGCTCCGGGAAATGTCCAAGAAGATCATGAGCGAGCCCGAGTACTTCACCGCTAACGCCGAGTATATCTATGAGGACATGCTGGTGATGAGTGATCACGAGTTGAATGCTCTCTGTGAGAAGTTCAGCACGACACTTGGTGACTACGTTCTTCCTACAGAGAAGTGGCTTGATAGCGGCAAGACACAGAAGATGTTGGAAGTGGTGAGAGCGGTGATATCCAGAAATGAAAAGGTTTTGGTTTTTTCCCTTTTCACGCAGATGCTTGACATTTTAGAAAGGGTATTGAGTTTCGCCAACATTGCATTCGTCCGTTTGGACGGGCAGACAAGCGTCGAGACCCGTCAGGATATCATCGATCGCTTCTACGAGGATCTGTCTATCCCTGTGTTTCTTCTTTCCACGAAAGCTGGAGGATTTGGAATCAATTTAGTGGCTGCAAACAACGTCATCATCTTTGACCAGTCGTTCAACCCACACGACGATAAACAGGCCGAAGACCGTGCCCATCGTGTTGGCCAGGCTAACGAAGTGTTTGTGACTAAGTTAATCTCGGATAACACGATCGACGAGAACATATTGATGCTTGGAGAAAACAAACTACAACTAGACCAGAGCATTAGTAACGAGGCTGGTTCTAAGTTCGAGGAGAAGGCGATTTCTATGTTTGAAAGTATTTTATTTAAGTAGAAATTGGAGAACTAGGTATAGCTATGATGCTGATTTCAGTTTCGTATATTAGAGTTTAAGGATTATACACGGTATCCTTTTCCAACATTTTGTAATATCTTTATAAAGTAAAGTGGGTCTAAAATCTCATTGAAAGACAATTAAACGAGCAGGTCCCACTGTTGGTGGATCTTTGCGTTTCTTTGGTTGCATGATCGATCCTGATTTACGTCATACCTAAGCGGCCCAAGTGGTATTCAATAAAAGCAGCAAAATCTCCTTTCTCCTCTCTTCCTAGCCAGTGGGTATAAAAATCAAAAGTCCTTGTAGATGCCATTGTTTAAGAACAACTACGTTCCAAAAATAAGACTCGGATTTGGATGTGTACTAGCGTACTTATATTCTCAAGAGCTTTATGTATGAATGAATCTATTGTTGTTGAAAGAGTCTACATGCTTCAACATTGGATAATAATGTGATTTCAACGCTGCTTCTGCATTTTGTGACTAAAACTTTCCTCTAATGTCATTCCACCACCAGCAACTACTTTTCGGTTGCTGGAAGTCCTTAACAATAAAGTATGCAATTGTGTTCAACTGGCAATTAACCAACCCAGGATTAAACCAAAGCGTGGCGCTCAATTTGACTTTTGGTTCTTAGCCGTTTCTCTACGATTGCTCTTCAATTTGCGAAGTTATGATATCATACTCTTCAGGTTTGTCATCTCCAAGGATTTCCGGTTATAGCCATATAAAACCTATACAACTCAAGTCAAATTAAGTTAATGAAAATGTTTTCAAACGATCTAGACGTTAAATATTATCCGAGACTTGGCAGGGGATTTTCCTTCTATTCAGCTAGGGGCTCTTGTGGTCAAACATGACCGGCCAAAGATCCGGCACTACGCTGGTGGCAAAAAAAAAAAGGAGCCCTATTTCAAGCATTGCTCAGCAGCTTCTCCTCTATTTTATTGTTTCATCGCTTTTTTATTTGCGGAACACCTGCTAGTGTAAACAATCTGGCGAAGTTTTATACAAACTAAATATGCTAAAGCCTGAAAAACAAATTCTATTATAACTTCTCCGAGAAGGTTCCAATCTGTGTTTTTAAAAGAAAATCAGATTAAAAAACCGCAGTAACGCCAACTTTTTCATTTTTACGCTAGTTGCGGATGTACGGGTGCAAATATCATCTATATTGTGGCTATCATACCGATTTGCAACCACTATATACCCCTTGATTCCGGCCATGTTCACAAGTTATCTAGGAAAAGCACTCCCAAGGTGTCATAGTAAAGTCCCTAGAGTTTCTCCTCTTAGGCTTTGTCGTAGCTTGTTCATCCAGACCGCAGAGACTCCAAACGAGAATGCCATCAAGTTTCTCCCATCCATGCCAATACTCAAGGAAAGCGAAACAAGAGAGTTCCTTTCGGGCCGTGAGGCAGCATGTAGTCCCTTGGCTATGAAGATATTCGGCGTAGACGGCGTGAGATCCATCATGTTGGGCTCCAACTTTATCACCGTTGAAAAGGCAGGAGAACACTTTGAATGGTCGCTTTTGAAGCCCGAGATCTTCTCCATCATTACCGAATGTTTGACCAACGGCACACCGATCATCTCAGAGTCAGAGCTCTCCAAGGATATGAGTTTCGATGAAGAAGACGATGAGGTGATCTCCATGATCAAGGAATTGATTTTCACCAGAATCAGACCCGCCATCCAGGACGATGGAGGAGATATCGAGTTTGTCAGCTTCGAGGAGGACTCGGGAATTGTATATTTGAGACTAAAAGGTGCGTGTCGGTCGTGTGACTCGTCGTCGGTGACGCTAAAGAACGGTATTGAAAGCATGTTGAAGTATTACATAGAGGAAGTGAATGAGGTTCGACCCGTAGATGATTCTGGTGAAGAGGATAAGGAATTTAGTGAATTCGAGGCAAAGGTCTCTCCTACTGCTCGCGGAGGTCTAGACGATGCTCCACCTTCGCTATAAGAAATGGGATGTATGCATTTTTTATTGTTCAAGGTGATATACAAAGTGTCGCTCAGGTCTATGATTTCCTTTTTCCATTTTAATTGAAGTATCTTTCCCAATGTTAGCTCCTCATTCCTTCCCAAGCTCTTGCTTCTATGATCTAACCCTTTTGCTTTTATCTAAGCGCTTCCTTTCATTGTTAGGCCTTTTTTCGCTTATTCCGTATCTCGTGGGGAATTGCCCTCGTCATTTTTCTCCATTGTATTGCCCATGTATGGCATCAGCGGTGAGTACGAGTAAAACTGCATCATGTATCCATATGGAGGTGCATACGCTGCATTCATTGGTGGAAATCCCAGTCGACTACGAGGAGACGACTGTGGCGACGAGGAGAGCGGAGGAGGTGGCTTCATTTGAGGACTGTCCATTCCAAATCCAGGCATTTGTACATAATAGGGATTAAACATAAACGGATCGTATGGAGGACACATGTAGCCATGAACTGGGTCGGGTCCCATCAATGTATAATTCGAGTATTCGGAGCTGTTGATCGTTGGTAAGCTAGCGCGTTTAGCCACTGATCTTTGTGTGAATGGGATCGCAGATCCGACGGGAAACTCCCGAGAATTCGACGCCAATGAAGTAGTTTTGCTGTGCAGATACTTTGGTGAGCTCCACGAGCTGTTCTTCTTCTGGATCGCAAAGGATGTTTGCACCAATACTGGTGGTTGGCCAGGGTAGTACACCTCTCTATTGTTTGTCATGATAATGGCCCTAAGCGCCATTTTAAACTCTTTATAGAATACAAATCCGATTTTTCCCACCGTCTCCGTGTGTTTGCGCGAGTAGAACTGAGGCTTGATTATCTTGGCGGAGTTGATTCCGTCAAAGCCAAACTGCTCCCAGAACAAATGCCAGAGATCATCGTCATTGTGGAATAAAATCGGAAGATTGTTCACGTAGACATTTGTCTCCTGGTAATTATTTGCTTTGAAGAAAACGTTGAATATCTGGTTGGTCAGCTCGGCGTCTCTTTGTTTACGGTAGATGACGAGCTCCCTTTGCGCCCCTTTGCTGTAGGAAATAATGTCCGAGGCAATACTTCTGGCCAACTGGCTCCCATGCTTCTTTTGGACAATCGAAAGTCTTAGTTTCGGTGCGACTGAGCTGGGTTTGGCATTTGGTGAAACATCGTCAACTAAGTCATGGATGCATTCGCTCGTAAATTTCAAGAGCTCTTCGTACGTCAAATCGCTTAAGAAGTACAAGCATTCTAAGGTCCGTGCTTTTGCCGCAGATGAAGTTGAAAATTTGATGAAGATGGTCTTTTCGAGCTGGACAGTGTCGTTCTCCTTCTCCAATACCGGAATGCAAATGGTTTCAATTTCTCCGAAAAGCGCAAATTTCAGAAGAATTCGGTTCAATTCGTCATACAGGAGTGGCGCTGGAAAGAACTCTTCTGTGTTTTCAATGGCAATTGAGTCCAACGAGTTCTCGAGGCTGATGAACGGCTTTCTGGAGTCCCTATTCGTTTGCGGCTTGGCCCATTCGAGGGCTAGAGCGCCATTTTTGTCTCTGAACGCGTCGGTCTTGCTTTTTCTTAGGATTTCTTCGGCGTCCATGAAGTTGGAGAACACGAGACAAACGTCTCTGGAGTCCGCAATGTAGTTCCCCTTGAGGAGGGACAGAAAGTGGCATTGGTCGTTGAGGCTTGCCTTGAGCCTTTCGAGAGGGAGTTCAGAAGGCACATTTCTTGCGACCACGGTTCCTGGATGCGATGCAAGCTCGGAGTAGTCGATCTCAAACGACCAGCCATGTTCTTTTAGATGGAGCAAAAGCGCTTCTGCCTTCTGCTTCTTCTGGACGGAGATGTCGATGGACCGTGGCCGAGACTCCCACGAACAGATCTCCTTGGTCAAGTACAGTTTGAGCGCCAGCAAGCGGTCCTCGTCGGCCCCCCTCATGGAGATCTCAATTCGGAGCGGGAACGACTGATCTGCATCTACGATGAGCAGACTGAGTTCTCGAACGAACGTCTCTCGGTCGTCGGACGTGGGCATGTTTGAGTATGAATTGGCAGTGGATAGACGCAAAGGGTCAACAGACAAACGAAGTGTTTTGGGTGACGAAGGTTTCAAATAAATAGTTTGATCGTGGCTAGATTCGAGCTTCCGATCGCGGTATTCTATCGTTTGATTTGTGGTGACGCCAATGAATAGTGGCAGTGAGACTAGAGACCTTCAGGAAAAGCAGAAGTATAAAACAGAGCCCGTCTGCAGTGGACAAACGCCCGGCCTTTCATCCGTTTTCTCAGGTTGGTTTCGACCGCAAACACTGCGGAGTAGCCTGTGAAAGAGACTAGCCGCACCTTTGGAGGCACCTTGGTCCGCGCTCATAACCGGCCAGTTCGCCAATCCGACGGCGCCGGAGCGCGCGAGCTGTTTTTGGCATGGAACTGCTCGCAGTCTCGCCCAGGAACGGTCGCCCTGCGCTTCTTGTGTTTCACTGCTCCTCCAGTTCTAGTGGTGCCTGCAGGCAACTGGCTGCAAAGTACGGCACATACTGCTGGTTCATGTATACACCGACGCTACCAAAGTCACAGCCGGATTTTCGAACATCTTTCCGTAGGTCAGGCACCCAGGCTTGTGATAAAGAGTAGCGATCTGCCACTGTTTGTGTACTGCAGCTAAGCCGGTTGAACCATCGCTCGAATGAAGCTCTCCACTGTATCTGCTGGCGCCAGCGAGTACGACTTGGCAGTCCAGCCTTCGCAGAACCTGAAGTCGCCCATATTCGTCTACTTGAACGAGAGGGGCAACACGTCGATCGGGTCGTACGTTTACACGATCGGTCGCCCGCAGAGAGACCCAAAGCAGCCGGTGGACACGTACAGCACTGTGCTCCAGGGCGATGGCGGAGGGCTCCAAGACCTTGCGTCGAACATGGGCCGCGTATTGGTCAAGAGGTTTGGGTGTCCCGCGTACGTTTCGTTGAGCGGGAGTGTGTCGCTCTTGGACTTTGGACTGCTTTCGCAGGAGATCGTCTCTGCGTGCAAGAGCATGGAAGAGACGGGACGCTAATCTTTCTTTGGGTGCTCCAAGTCGATGGTGTGGTTGTGTGTAACGGCGAAGACTGATGCCAGCAGACCTTGCAACGCTTCAAGTGCATGGATGCAATCCTTGTGAGCCGATATTGGGGCGCTGTTCGGCCGATATTGGGGCACTGTTCGACCTGAGCGAAGCATGGCCAGAGAAACAGGAACGAAGCAATTGGTGTGTGTTGAAATAGCGAGCGAAGCAATTGGTGTTGAAATATTGTGCTTCCGGCGTGCTTTCGGCTGCGCATTTGGTGCTGCCATGCTTCCTAGCTCTAACTAGACACGTGAGTGGATGTATAGGCTCAGCGGGAGGCTTCCCATGCAATGTTGTGTATCAATTGAGGCCGCGACAATTGAACGATGTCTTTAATGGCCGCTCTAGTCCACTTTAACCGCTCAGTAAGCGTATTCTCTCTCTCAATGAGATTGGAGATTCGATGGGTACCGAAGTAGAGAAGCCACGAAATGTATCTGGGCTTCTTTTATTCGAGGTATAGTTTGTGGGCGGATCTTTCCTCACGATTGCAACATTCATTCAACACTCCCAAAACATCCTGGCCAACTCCTTAAATCGAGAAAAATAAACGCACCGATAATTCATTTTCCTAGCTTTTCAGTCTTTCGTCTCTGATTTTCATTTTCTATCTCGTTCGCATTGATCGCTTCCCCATATCTCACCTCATCGCTATCTCATCTCATCGCGAAAACCACAGATCAACTACATAATGGCCAAAGCTAGCAGTACATCCAGAAAAGGAAAGAGGGCCTGGAGAAAAAACGTAGATGTCGCTGATGTTGACCAGGCGCTCGATGCTAAGAGAGAAAAAGAAATTCTCTTGGGCGCAGAAGATGACGACTTCGTCATCGACACCCAAGGAGACCAGAAACACAAGAGGCAGAAAGTGCTAAAAGCGACAGAGATCCTCCGAAACAAGTCGAAGGTGCCTGCTTTGGGCGAACGTCTCAAGAACAAACCAGTGCTGAAGAAGCGTGCCGATGCCCTTATGGTGCTCTCTGGTAAACTGTTGACAGGCAACAAGTTCAAGGCCACCGTTGCGCGTGACGGTATCTTGCGTGGTGACTCGACCGACTTGTGGTCGGACGCGCCTGCCTCTGAGCCTCGTGTGCCAATTGTGTCTCCATCGCAGCCATCCACGTCATACTCTGTGCCTCAAAAGGCACCAGTCACGCTACTGGAGAAACCGCTACACCTCACCAGCAGGACCGCACGAGACATAGCCGATTTCGAGGATGGCGGCAAGTCGTACAACCCTGCATTGGACGAATGGAAGAAGCTCATTGACCACGAGTTTGGCAACGAGAGCACGTTGGAGGAAAAGCGCCAGAAGATGGAGGAGCACCAGAAACGCATTGAGTACTTGATCGAGACGTTGGAAGACAACGAGGTGCAGGATATGGACGATGCGGCCGACGAACAAGACGAAGCCGCTGGCGCCGACATTGACGACGAGGAGAAGTACAGGCTATCGGTGAACCCGCGTACGGAGGTTAAAACCAAGACTAGAACACAGAGAAACAAGGAGGCCAGACGCAAGCAGTCGCAGGAGTTGCACCGCAAGCTCCGTGAATTGAAGGCACAAATAGCAGACCTCAATAGACTCGACGAGATTCAGCAGGAGGTAACAGAGAAGATCAGCAACACGAAGACTGCAAAGCCCAAGGAGTACAAACGGCATGGCAAGCATGACGCTTCGTTCACGCCCATTGAGGTTAAACTTAGCGACGAGTTGGCTGGCAGTTTACGGTCGTTGCGTCCAGAGGGTAACCTTTTGTATGATCTGATGCACAAACTACAGACTCAAGGTAAAGTCGAGGCTCGTGTGCCTGTGGTGCGCAAGCGGAAGTTTAAGATGAAGTTTGTGGGGAAGCGGACGATGAAAGATCCTTAGGCGAGATTTTTAAGTATTGTTGTAGGTTTTATAAGCATTGCATGAATAGAAAGGGATCGAGTGTAGACCGCAACAGCGATGAGGAGTGGTTAATAGTAATTTAAGAGCAACTTCCGAATACCTCCAAACTATGCTTCTGTGTTAATATCTACGTTCGTGTCCCTTCACGTCTACTCGAACTACATGTGTCTACGCCTTCTAAAAGATTTCTACAACATCTCTTTCTCTCTTATGCAATGTATTCTTTTCTTTCTCGCTCTAACTGAAGTCCCACGACCCAGTGGCATATCCCTTGTACAATCTCTCTCTGAATGAGAAGAATTGGTCTCTGTATGGGGTCCAGTAGCCCTCCTTGACGATATGAGCAGTCTTAAAGTGTTCTGGAGCGACAGCCTCTGATGTCTGGCCACGCTTCGTTCCCGTTAAGAGGAGGTCTCTTTCCAACATCTTCTGGTCCCATTGGTCCAAGGCCCAACGGTCGTTCTTCCAGCCGTTGTCCCAGTATCTGATGAAACCGACACCGTGGCCTGCAAGACCAAAGAAGCCGGCCATAATGGCGTATGGCAACAAGCCTTCGAAGGGAACAGGCATTGTATTGTGGTATGTGATGGAGGTGAGGTTGGTTATTACCACTGTAAACTGATTGGTTCGCGGGTCGTGTGCCGACCGTAAATGGCTCGTACGAAGATGAACAAAGAGAAGGAGAAAGATTAGAGGATTTTATTGAAAGATCGTTTGAGCTTTGTATCAATATATGGCTATTTATTGGTGGTTCTTGGTATGATTATGTTGGTGGGAGATGCAAGGAGAAGCTAGGAAGATGAAGATGAGCATGATGGAGAAATGAGAGAGCAGGCAAAAGGCAAACAAAATGATGTGTATCGTGTTCATCTTTTTGCGTCCCCTCATGTTTCGTAAATGACCCTTCTCCCATTCCGAAGATTTCAACTTTTGCCCAGCGCCGAGCTCAGATCAAACCAATCGAAGGCACCCTCCCTTCTTTCCAGCTTTCACTATTTACTCCCTCAATTTAAGCTTTTCCATCGTGGACTCCAAAGCCCCCTCAACTTCGGTCGCAGCCTCCTTCTTCTCTTCCTTCTCCTTCTTCTCTTCCTTCTCCTTCTTCTCCTGGGCCCGCTCTTCAATAAGCTCATTGAGTACAATCTTTGTTCCCTCTACGATTGCCTTGTGCTCAACTGCATGCACCCGGGCCTCGTACTCTTCTAGAGTCTCTTCTTTTTTCAAGTCGAGCTCTTTGACCAAAACAGGCTCACCGCGGTCGACCTCAGCAATCACACGATGGATCATCACCCCGCCCTTGTCAATCTTACCGTCCTGGCCAGCCTGCCAAGCGCGGTCAATGGCGTGTGTGCCGTCGAAAGCTCCAGGCAACGCAGGATGCAAGTTGATGATGGAAACACCGCTCTTTTCCAATGGAACAAGCACAGTGGGTGACAAAATCAACATCCACCCTGCGCATACCACCAAGTCTGGCTTCGTGTATGTCGTGTCGGGCTTTCCTTCGACGTTTCCGTGGATGAGAAGGTTGGCAAGGTCCTTGTTGAACTGTTCACGACGTTCTGCCCTCTCAGACTTCTGTTCCTTGGTCGTACCCTTGTAGTATGTCTTGAGCACGTGTGTCTTGGTGGGAACGCCTGCCTTGGCGGCCCTCTCCAAACCATAGGCGGTCTCACTGCTGGAGATGACTTGTGTGATGGAGCCGTTAAAGGAGTCGTCGCTTTGAGAGTCTAGAAGCGCCTGTAGGTTGGACCCGGAGCCCGAGATGAGAACTGTGATATTCATTGTCGGCGTGTGGGTGTATGGAGGTTTGTTAATTCGTGGAGAGGTTGTCTTTGGTTATGTGTGGAGGGGTGAAAAATGCATTGATAAGATATGAGATGCGAGTCAGCTAAATGAGGGAAATTAGCAAGCGAGGGGAGTAGGAAACTACAGGAAATAAAGGTAGAAATCGGATTGACTCAATTGGATATAGCATTGGAATTTTTTACTTTGGTTATTATAGGGTGGTTTTTGCTCGGCGCTACTACACTTTTAGAGACTACAGCAGAAGGAGGAAGAAGACTGCGAAATTGCAATAACCCAATATCAAACTTCGGCCCTATGTCTATCAAACCTTCAATTCCGTTTATCTATTATGTGTTACTCGGTAAGTATCGTCTTTACGCACAATTGAGCACAGACTAACCAGCATCCACCTACTTTATTCACACTTGCATCCAGAAACAGGCATTTAACTATTGCTCATAAAGTAAGTTTCATTTCCTATACATCCATAATCTATTATCCCTCTCCCTCACCTAATCTCATAATTGTTCATTCGTACCTAATCTAAATTATCCCCCCAGAGCCGCTTCACAAACTTGGCCATGTTGACAACGGCCTGCTGTTGTCCCACGCACCACGGATGCTGTAGCATTTGCCGCGGGCTGGGCCGCTCCTCGGGGTTTTTCTTCAAGCAGTAGTCTATAAAGTTCTTAAACGAGTCCGACCAGAAGATTCCTTCGTCAGGAACGTCCTGGAGATGCGGCTCGTACTCTAGTATTAGCGAGAGGAGTTCGATCGGGCCCATTGGGTTCTCGTTCTGGTAATGATACGGGAATTTCCCCTGGGCCACCTCTAGAAGCGAGAGCCCTAGCGACCACACGTCGCAGCTCACTGTGTATGGCTTACCCATTATTCGTTCGGGCGCCATGTAGTATTGGGTGCCTACAAACGTCGTGGCTAGCGAATTGACCACGTCGCCGCTCACGCCAAAGTCACAGATCTTAACGTGGCCCTGGGAGTCCAACAAAATGTTGGAAGGTTTGATGTCGCGATGGATGATACGCTGCAGATGTAAGTAGCTCAAGCCGCGGAGAACAGACTCGGCAATTTTGCCCAAAACCTTCTCGTTGACCCTGTTGGTGCTGTCGAGCTCGATGACACGCTTGTAGATGGCGTCCAACGAGCCCCCACCCATGTATTCCATGGCAATGCCAATCATAGACTGCAGCTCGATCATAAACGTGCCGTAGTAACTGACGATGTTGGGGCAGTGGCAAAGGCGATTATATTGCAACTCGCGGATGATTTGCTTCTGCACCTCCGGGTTTGGATCGGCGTTGATGAGCTTGAGCGCAAACACCGGGGACCCGCTCCGGAGCATACATTTGGACACGCTTCCACCGTTGCCCTCGCCCAACTTGCTGATTTCCCTGATTCCGTTCGAGTTGGCGAGTCCATTCCATTCCTCCTGGGTCAAGTCGGCGATGCTTGCGCCACTTCCAGAACGGGGGAGCCCCAGAGAATGGGAGCTACTAGAAGAATTGGGGAAATTCACAGAACCTGAGATTGCCGGATGGCTGCTACTGGCGCTCGCCGGGTGATTGCTGCTAGCACTGCTACATGGCGGTTGACTGCTCAACTGACTGGCACCCATCTCCTCTGTCTTATGCAGCTCACGCAGGCCGTCTCTGGCCTCGCGCAAACTTTCACGACTACCGCGTGAGCTCTCGCTCGTCGCCAGTGCGTACTGTTTCAGGGCTATGCTTGTGCTGGCGTCGCTGGTGGCAGGACTGAACGAGTACAGACCGTCAATCTTCGAGAAGTCAATGGCGGGCGGTTTCCGTCGCACCGGCCCGCCGGAACGCGGCACTTGTGTGAGTGGTGGACCCATTGGCGACGCATGGTGTGTCGCTGAGGTGGCAATGGACTCGTTGGGGTCCTTATTCGCAGCTGGAGGGATCAGGAGCTGGAGTAGTGGGTTCGCCATGTTGCGCCGGTTGGGCGGGATGTTGAACATGGGAACTTCCTCAGACATGCCTCGGGTCTGCTATTGGTGGAACAGACGGTTAGGGGCACTTTTGGCAGCGACAACTGAGTCTTCGGTGGTGTTCGTCACTAGAATCTAGGTAACCTCATATCGAATCCTGGAGGGGGTATTGTGCAGGTGATGACACCAAAAACCCAACTGCTGATGAAAAGTACGAGCCATGGCAAGGGCTACGATCGAAAGAAACTGTTTCTGAGCTGCGGGGGATTTTATGATTTTCTTGTATTTATTTTCGAGATGTAGCGGGTTGGTTGGTATGCCCCTACAACTTACAAACCTCGGACTCTACATTTCATCCCATTCTTCAACCTCATAACTTTATTGTCTTCTCCTAGACTCCTACTTCATTGAATCTTTTAAGTGCTCTCCCCTCATGCCTTTGTCGACTTTGCCTTCTTAGTTGTCTTCTTTTTGGCGCCGCCCTTAGCCACAACCTTCTTAATGAGCTTATCCTTTTTCGCATCGATCGCGTCACTCTCCTCGGGCTCTACTTCTTCATCCTTCGCAGTGTCGTCTTCAACGACGTCCTCGTAGTCTACCTTTCTCTTAGTGCCCATCGAACTCCCCACAGAATTACCCGTCTTAAAGATCGCCATGGGATGTTCCGTGCTATTGTACTTTCTTGTCATTGCCGCTTTCACCTTGGGCTGGATCTTCAGTAACACGGTTTTCTCGTTGGCCACGCCCACCCCAAAACCTAAAATACTATCCCAGTCATCCTTTGTGAGATAATAGTAGTCCATAGATTCGATTACTGGCGAAATCCCCGCATCACCGTCCTCCACTAAGGGTTTTGTGAGTACCTCACGCATCGCTGGAACGTAGTCGAGGCGTAGCTCGCTCTTACTGGTCGAGGTACGCAAACGGGTATGATACTGTACTTCTTGAAGAAGCCGCTGGTTCTTCATCGCCTTGGAATTGTTCCCCAACCACGAAGAAAAGTTGATGCGTCCCGTAATGCGGCCATTGACCTTCAGCGCGGGGTATACACTAGATAATATCCCGTGAAAGGGTAAAAGACTCCATTGCTGTTCACTTGACCGGATCAACGAGTTGACGGAATCTGACTGACTGATGGAGTCGGCGGCGCTGGCAATACGCTTCAAATGGTCGATTTTCGATTGCACTGGCGGAAGTGCCAACACGTAGTTCTCCTGGATCATTAATGGTGCGAAGTCGATGTCGCTAAAGTAAAGATCAAGTTTATCGTTTAATGTGCTCTTTGAGCTAGGATTGAAGATCGGACCGCCCAAAAGTGTCGATGCGATCTCGAAGGGTTTAAGTAAGACGTGTTTCTTCCAACTTTCGGCGATAGCAGCCAGGTTCTCGTGGCCAATAACCTTTTGTGTTTTAGAAACGGTCGCCATTAAGTTAATAATTTGTCTTATATCGTTGCCGGTGGCCAGGACGAGCTGCCCAATCACCGATGGCTCAAGTTTCAACTTTTCTCGAAGGGCAATGGTAAGAAGTCTAGACCGCATTTCTACTTCAGTCGGGCGGCGGAACGGGAGCGCATACGTCACAGTATCAAAAGTACGCATCTTTTGAAGATTCCTATCGTTACAAATGAGGATCATGGGCATCTTAGTGATGCGGCAGAACGCTGAAAGCGCGCCGGCACCACCATGGTCTCCGCTGGACATACCGTCCACTTCGTCCATAATAAGACAGAATTTGCGGTCGTTGGAACCGCGAACGGCTTCATCCTTGTGTTTGAAGAAGCCTACAACCGACGTATTATTGAGCACGGACTTAATCTCGGAATTAAGAAGCGACTTCGAACGCACATCTGACGCATTTTTTTCCAACACGTCGTAGCCTAACTCATTGGCAATCAAGTGTGCGGCGGTCGTTTTGCCAATTCCTGGCGGTCCTGAGATCATTGCGGCCCTAAACTTGGACCCTTCGGGCCCAGTCCCGTCGAAGTTCTTTTTCGAGTATTCGAACCAGTCGCGAAGCCATACTCTCAATTTTTCGACTTGGTTCTTGTTGCCACAGAGCTGGCTCGCGGATGTGGGGGCGTACTTAGAAGTCCACAACTTCTCGTCGTTGGAAACCTCTCTTTTTACAGGTGGAGCCACAGGGGCAGTTCTTACTTGTCCCGCAGCCAGCTCTTGTTTAAATTGGCGTTCCTTCTTTTCGCGTTCGAGTTTTTCACGTTGTGCTTTCTTCCGCTCGGCCTCTTCTTCTGCTGCAGCCTGTTCAAGGATATGTTGTTCCTCCTCCTCGCGCTTCAATTTGGCAAGACGAGCCTGGTCGCTGTCGCCTCCATCTGCGGGCATAAGCCGAAGCAACTCAACAAAGCCGCCCTCGCTGATTGCCTTAATGCCAAACTCCTTGATCTTCTTCACTTTAGAGGGTCCCGCTTCCTCGCCAATAACTACCAACGACGTCTTTCGCAGGATACTTTTCGTGACTTTGGCGCCGTAACGCTTTGCAAGACCCTCGGCCATATCTCTATCGAGACTAGGGAGCACTCCCGTGAACACAATAGTGAGCCCGCCCAAACAGTTTGGCGCCGCTTCTGGAAGGTCGATGTGGCCACTGGGCGGCGCTACATTTTGTTGCTTGCCCTTAAGGGCAAAGTAGTTGAGTTTGCCGTCGGTTTCGGGTGCGTCGGGTAGCTCTGCATCTGCGATCTGGCCGAGAATGTCGTCGGCGTGGACTCCAGACACTGGAGCCGGAAGGTCGGCGGGTTTACGAGACTTTTTGGCAGGAGCACGCTTGGGTTTTGGCTCGGGCTCGATCTCTTGTATGGCATCGTCAGCCTGCTCGTCCTCGGCGTCTACATCGATATCCGCATGATCTACATCATGGATGTTGTCCTCTTCCTCAGGAACTGCGTCGTCCACGAAGTCATCTTCCTCCGCATCATTGTCGTCATCTAAGTTCGGCTTGAACTCCTCCTCGGAGTCCTCCATGTCCGAATCTAAGTTTATATAGCTCTTTCTTGCCGTTCTTCTTTTGGCTGGTTCTTCCTTCTTTTTGGGGCTCTTTTTGGGGCTGCTTGTTGGCAGCTTTGTAGCAAGCTTCTTTGATTTTGCGTTTATCTTATCCTTCTCTTCACTTTTTGGAGGTACTCCCTCGAAATACTTACTCGAGCTTCCTGTAGCTTTCTGTCGTTTGTTCGAGCTCTCATTGGGTTCATCTACATCAATTACCTCCAAATCATTCTTTGAGAACTTATCCGTCTTTATTGGGGTGGATTTGACAGACTTCGCTTGGGTCTTGGTTGTGCTGCCATGCGGTAAGGGCCGCTTTTTCTGGGAGGGTTAGCAGAAACTTTGAGGAAGTCTTGTGGTTTAAATACATACACTGTTATGAGCCTGGGCTCCGAAAAAGTTGCGGATATCAACCATTTTGGGCGCTACAATTGGGTCCGTTGGACGTGTGCTGTGGATCAGATCGTCTGTGTAGACTAGACGCGAAAGGTAGGAGATGAGAGTGTTGAGAGACAAAAAGAATTCAGAGAAATGAGAAGTTATACAAAGCGGAGAAGGTTGGTTATGAGCCCTTGTTTACCTAAAAATTTATTTCTCCTTTCAATTCCCTTTGGAGCGTCGGATTCAATTGGCCAATAGTTGTAATTCCCACGATCCTACTCAATTCTTAATCTTATATCCTTTTCAGTTATATTATTTCGTATTTTCTTTTACCACCTCTTCCTATTTTTTATTTTTCTTCTTCTTCTACTTCTTCGTGCTCTCCTTGTCCAAGAAATCTGTCCAGAGAGAAATGAAACTCAGCCGTCCAGGTTTAGGCTCGTCGCCGCGCTCTGAGGCCCCGCGGTTGGTTAATCCCGCCTGGATCTTTCGCAGATCGTCCCAATTAAGGAAACTGGAGATGAGCTGGAGCGCCTCGAACTTTTTGGTGTCTCCGCGAGGAAGCTGAAGGAAGTTGATGAACAAGTTGGAGATCAACTCCTTGTCCACTGAGCCTTCCCCGTCATCCAGCTGCTTCCGAAGCATTGAAAGCGACTTTGTTAAGTGCTCGTTGAGAATTATCGCCTCGTGTCGCAATTTTCCAACAATTACTTGTTTGCTTTGTACGTCTTCTTCTAGGGCAGCAATGCGTTCGTTCTCGGTTTTGTACCGCTGTATTTCCGCCGCCAGCGCTTCTTTCTGTTGCTCCAACGAGCCGTTTAGTTCCTGGAGCCGTTGGATCTCCTGTTGGAGCTGTGTTGTTTGTTCTTCAGCAGATTTGATATGCGCCTCCATCTCTTCAAGACGAGCTTGAGACAGCTTGTTCTCGACAGAAACCTTGGTATTCGCGTCAACTAGCGCTTGGTCTTTCTCCTCGATCGAGCCCTTGAGCTCCTCGATCACCAGCTCCAAGTTTTTCTTGGTCATTGTGAGCTCTTCTTTAGCCACCTCCAACTCGCTGAACGCAGCCTTCTGTTCGCTCAATCTTTTCGAAAGTTTACTGACTTCGTTCTCCAAATTGTATTTCTCGTCTTGTAAGCTATCCTCGCGCAACTGGAACTCTCTTTGCATGGTGGTTAATTGCAGAGACAAGCGGTCGCATTCGTTATTCAAATCTGAGGATTCTGTGTTGAGCGAGGCGAATTTCTGAATTAGGCGCTCGTTTTCGGTAGTTACTTCCGTGTTTTTCTCCTCCAATTGCGTGCACCGTTCCGAAAGAGTTTGAACTTCGGCTTCGAGCTCTTCTGCTCTACAATCGCTCGCACTGAGGTCTTCGTAAGCTTGCGCCAAGCCTGATTTCACTAAAGCCAACTCTTCTTGTGTTTCTTTATAGTTTTGAAACACTGCCTTCATACTAGATATCTTACCAAGAAAGCCTTCGTATTGGTCCTTGAACTTGTCGCGTTCCTCCTCTGTTTCCTCCAACTGGGACTCAAGGGCTTCAATTCTAGCGATTAAGTCGTATTGGGAATGTGACGCGTACTCTTGATGGTAATCCCGAGGAATCTGTTCCAGTTCGGGCTCTGCTACTTCGAGTGCTTCCTCCTCGATCAACTTCTCGTTCGTTTCAATACGGTCCAACGACTCAATTGGTTCTTCTGTTGATTGAGAGGGAACAACGAGCTCATCGAGCGCCTGGGTTTGGGCGGCACTTTCTACAGTTTCAGCAGCAATACTATGTAAAGGCTCCACATGGGCACTCGAAGGGATCTCATCTTCGATGACGGTCGGGATTATGTTCGCTTCTAATTCATCTTTCTTTGTGATCAGATCGCCATTGTGAACAAGCCCAGTGCTTGGCTCTTCCGGAAACGACTTTACCACTGCCTTGTCTTCAACAGCAGGCTCCTCGTGCACTTCCTCATCTGAAGAGTCGAGAACGTTACTATCTACAAACGATGGGGCAGCCTGGGCCAGGACGCGTTGATTGAGCGTGCCGTTGGTGACCTCTGGATGTTTCTCAGGTACGACTGGTTGTTCAACAGGCTGGCCGTTTGATGGCGCCGAGTCTGTTGGCGTGTCTTTTTCCTTGTTGTTACTAATTGGATCTGGATTTCTTGTTTCTTGCGACTCTGTTCTTTCGGCCATTGGGTCTACTTCTTTCGTAGGCTCCACTACTCGACTAATAGGCTTCGTAAAATCGGCATCAGAGCCCGTATGAGCTCTCTTATCGCTCGTAGTCATCGTATCGCTTGTATTTCTCGTATCTTTATCGCTCTTTTCGTCATGTGCAATTGCATTGCTTGGTTGATCTAGGTCTGATTTCGAGATGTGCCCCTTATTCTTAGACACCGTGACTGGGCTCGAGAAGTCGTCGTCGAATTCAATTTCCGTATCGTCCCAAGGCTGGTCCTCATCCTCGGTCCACGACGGCGATTCGGCGGCCATGTCCTCTTGTTCTTGGTGGTTTTGTGTTTGAGGTGAAATAAACGGAGGTGCAGGCTATTGACATGAAGGGAAATCGAAAAAGAAGGGGCATACGGGACAGATGCAGTAATGAAGGGAAAATGCGACTAAATACGAGGCATTTACGAAAAAATCACGAGGTTTTTAAAGACCTGTCGTCGAAGTTCAGGTTACGATAGTTTTTGGGAAATGCCGCTGGTCGGGACGATACAGATTGCAGCCACGCTAAGTGGTTCTTGGAAAAAAAAATGTATACGTTTACAATCTAATTCAAAAGCAATGCGTTAAATTACTTATCTTACTCCCCTGTGTTTTTATGTGGTAAAGTATGTTCATACAATCTAACACTTACGCTACATCTGAACTAAAAATGCAAAAAGTAAAAACAATAGTTACAAATCGAAAAAGCAAAGTAAAAAAGGAAGCCTATAGATCTTTTATTCACCCATTCTCTGATTATTTTGATCACCTTCGTCTATACCACCTCTTATACCCACAGCTTATTCCTATTTACTCTTCTACAAATTGTAACGTGTGAAATATTTCATTTTATACACGCTGCGTCCATTCCTATGAACGTAGCAAATTAACCGGCCTCCTCGCCATTCGCCACGACACTCCTTAGATGTTAGATGGGTACAACATAACTCTAACGGAAGCACCGAAAGTCTTTGGTGGCAAGTTCTTTCTGAAGTTGGCTCTGACAACACCGTTGTTACCGTGAGTTCTGGTGACCTTACCCCAGATGACTCTGATCTTGGTACCTCTGACCTCCTTGGAAGCTCTGTACACGTAGGCGATTCTCTTACCCAAGTAGAACTTAGCGTCGCTTGGAGAGTTGACACCGTCAATTTGGATCAAAGACACGTTAGGGTTGGTAACGTGCTTGGAACGCTGGTAGGACAAGTGCTTTCCCTTAACGTACACTGTAATGTTAGTAATGAATGTGGTGAAAGAGTGTCACGAAAAAGTGCATTGCGACGAACTGAAATGTGGACGCTTTGACAAAGTGGAAACGAGTCGTTGTTGAGAAGAAGTTGGCAAAGTAGGAAAGAACTGAGCGAATGCCTTACTAGATAACTGGAAGTTTGCCTCTAAGAAACCAGTGCCAACCGATGCGGATAACCTGGCTCTGATAGTTTGTCTAGTGACTTCGTTGAATTTGATGTTGCTCTGGTCATTCTCGTAATGGTGTCTTCGGGTGGCCATGAGTCATGATAGAAACAGGCCCAAAGGACTTCCAAAGCAGCTTAGATTCAAGATCTCGATGGAGGAAAACACCGGTATTTATATTTCAGTCGTTGGGAGCACTGGTCTAAGTCCTTCTTCAATTTTTCATGGTCTTATGGTATTGTCTTGGAAAACTCCTCCACTTGCCAAACGCCAGCATATCGATATATTTGGAAATCAGAACGTCGCACACGGAAACGGAACCTTCGGTTTTAGTTAAGAGCGGTACATACATCTTTGAGCTTCAGCCATTGTGTATCAGTTAGTTGAGAAGAAGAAACCTTCGATAAAGGACGGTCAAATTTTTCTCAGAGTGAGGAGGGAAAACTTTGTGTGTAACTGCAGATAAGGCCCTTGTGCGGTTGCAAGACCCGTGCACCCTCTTCTACTTCGTTAGGGTTCAGCCCTGGGCAGTTGCACGTGACATCGACAAAAAAGAAACTCCAGGAACAGATGGGAAAGTATTTGAAAGGAAACCGAATCAGGTCTTTATTTTCTTTGAGGCTGGGTAATTTTCGTTTCAGTCGTATGCTTGGTTGCAAGGATTAGACCCAGTGGGTGATGGTTCACTAAATGAGAGGATGGGAGTTTTCAGATTCTAATCTTCCTTTACGAATTAAGAGTTGGAAGAATTGAACTTTTCGTCATTAGAAAATCTTTCTTTTCTTTTCTTGGTTGCTTGTCGCTGGCGCTATTGCAGTTTCTTGGAAGCGGATCCAAAAGATCATACAATAGTGAAATCTTCTTATAGTTATCTTTATCGAATCATTGCCCTCAATTTATTAAACTGGCTTTGAGTGTATCCAAACCAAGTGTGGCAGATGTCAAGTTGTGAGGAGATAGGTTGACGTTCGGAATTTCCCTAGAAGTACAAGTGTGACAAAGAGATTGAATTCACTCTTTAAATGGAGTTTAGTAATTGATGTCCTTTTCGATAACTATTAAAGTGCTCTTTCCTCGTCTTGCTGTGGGCTGAGATGTTCGTTAGCTATAGGCGTACCATAGAGTCCTACCAGCCAAATTTTCGTAACATACTTCGCCTTTCTTCAAGCAAAGCAGTCGTATTTCAATTGCTTTCATTCTTCAATGGCTTTTTAGCCCTGTCTCAGGACCGACGTCGTTGGACGACCAATGTCAGAATAGAATTGATGATCGTGATTCCCTGAACCCCAAAATATAAAATCTACATAGATTTAAAACTCTTCGTCTTTATATTAAAATTGTATTCTTTAAATTTACACATGTGTATGTCTATATCCAAGCTGCTTGAAGCATGGCTATGGCGGCTAGACCTACTACTGAACCCACCATGTCCAAGACAAAGAAGAAGACCAAGCTCACCAGAAAGATGGCTTTTGTCTTGCCGCCAAAGATCCTTCACAAGGAGCCCGCCCCCGAAAAGCCTCTGAATCAATTCTCGCTTTTAAAGCCCTCAGTGCTTCCTGGTACTGCCAACCAAAGCGAAGACACCGATCAGCTGGCCGCCATCACCACCTTAAGTAAGGTTCCTCAGGTTCTCCACCATCTCTTTGGGGTCAACTGTGACTCCGAAGATGATGAAATGATCACCTCCTCGCGCCTCCCCAGCCGTCAACGCAGTGAGAAGGTGACCGTCACACCTGGGGCCTCTAAGAGCAAACTCAGCAACGGAGGCAAGGATAATCTATTTCAAAGTCCGTTAAAAGCCTACTCACCAGCTAGAGGAAGCGTGGTAACCGACAAATTGCCAAAAAATACAGCTGAAACCACGGTTCGAGCACTGTCGTTACAGTCAAGTAACAGGAGTCCGCAAAAGACACCTTCAAAGACTTCAAAAGGCCAATTGTTCCTTCCAAAGGCAACTATGGCACAAGCGCCGGGGTCTTCTAAAATCCCAGCGGCATCTAGTAAGGTAAGTGATGATATTCAGAAGGTTGTTTCTTTGGTAGCAGAGGAGAAAGATAATGGTTCCAAGTGCCCCAAATCTCTAGTACATGGCAACTCCAGTAATCAAAAAGTGCACAGTACTAGCACTAGAAATAGTTCGCCTTCTTTTGGCAAAGAAAATACCCCATGTGTGTCGCCGACTGCTGCTCAGAAGAAGCAAAACGTCCGTCCTGGGATAGTTGCAAATGCGCGGCCACCAGAGGTGCCTACTCCAGTAAAGCCTGCGACTAGATCCCCCGTCCCTCCCGGTCGTTCGCTTCTTTCTAAAGTTGGTGACAGCATGGTCAAGGTTGTAAAGAAGGATGGAACTGTGGTCCTAGTACTTCCAAGACCTCAACCTTATTCGTCTAACATAGTTCAGACCCTTAAAAATTCTCTCCTTTCATTGTCAAGTACGAAAACCTCTTGCGAAGGTTTTGGTGATCCCATTACCCAGCATACAGAGGGAGAAGCGGTCAGTTCTGCTTGCAAACCCCAACCAGCGGCAGCTCGGCCTATTTTCGATAGCGACTCAGAGCTGGAAAATCCTTACTTTAAACTGTGTAGTCCTGTTCGTAGCACAGAAGGTGGTAAGGAGAGTAGAGTGACGAGTAGCCAAATTCTGAAGGTAGAGACCGATAAGCTCATGCAATCGATCAACTTAAAAGCCATTATTTACACTGCAACGCGTCATGCCGTCTCCTCCACCATTGAAGATCTTGGACTCTCGCGCCGCAAAGGTTTCTCAAATCCGATTCAGGATGAAGAACAACAAGAGCCACAGGATCAGACGCTGCAAACAGACCTAAAAAAGCCCGAGGATGAATCCAAGGAAGCAAACAGTCTTGTTTCGGATGCTATCCAGAAAGCCCGGGAATTGACGAAGGTGAATGAGGACCTCAACGAGGAAAACATGTTCCTCATCACGAAGGTGAGCGAGGATTTGGTTCTTCTTTCTGAAGACCCCGAGCTCAAAGCAGCATTCCGTGATTTTGCACTTACTCGCCTGCGCCGCCGGGTGTCGAAGGTCCTGTTGGCGCTGTTTCTTAGAGGAATTAAGCATGCTGTCGAGCAAAACGCTAGTCTTCACGAAGAGAAAAACCGAAAGATAAAGCGGCTCCAAGAAATCAATGACGGGTTCAAGCAACAGCTTATCAAGTTGTCGAAGGATTCGTATATCGACTGGTGACGTAGTGCTGTCGTTAAACAAAATAAAGATTGGAATTTTATAGTTGATCACAAAAATAAAGAATAGGAAGAAGGTGTGTTAGATAGAGTGATAATTGTTATTCCGTTTCCGCTTCCGCTGGCTTTCCCTTATCTGATCTACTTGCCAATACTCCGTTCGTCTAAAGTAATAGCCTAACGAAGCATTGCTATTCTTCCACCTACAATCCCAAATCTTGTCCGTAAAACAAATCCATTAAAATATCAATCAAAATAAGGTATAATTGCCCGTGCCAGCAAGCCTTCCATGTTACTCGACGCTGAACACATTCCTAGTATTCAAGCACCCAACGTCCTCAAATCTTAATTTCCTTCTCATTTTCAAATGCGTCTCGGTCAAATCTCCAATGGAGCGCTTGACCATTTTCGTATTTTGAGCCCTTGGCGGAACCCAGAGGGACGTTCTCGATACTCAAACTGGCTACGTTTGCCAAGCTTACGAACGGATCCTCATTCTCAGAAGGATCCAGAAGGTCCTTTTCAACGAACCAGCGAGTTTTCCAGGTCTCACCCATAGCTTGCTCGTTCTTTCTCAATGTTCTTTGTGTTGTCTCGAGTAACGTCTTCTCGTCGTGAATGGCGTCGTAGTTACCCTGGCGGATCGCGTCGGCGACCTTTTCCCAAGCCTTTCGAGACTCAAGTTCGTGCTGCTCCTCTATGGGCTTCACCACGAGGTGTTCTGGCTCCTTTTTGTTGGCGTCGTAGAACAACTCGCTAGAGCTCGAGGGCGTGGCTGAACCCTTCTCGATGTATGATTTACCCGACCACTGGCCGCTGATGGTGGCAATGGCCTTCTCTTTGTAGGCGCTGGCCAACTTGTCGGGGAATATTCTGGCCTTGAAGGTATTCTTCTTTCCACTGAAGTAACCGCGGCCCGAGTACTCAATGACCGTCAAGTATCCCGAGGAGCTCTGGATGTACGACGTTCCCTCCAATTCCACGAAAGGGGATGCGGTTATGAGCCCCTCGATGTGCAATGGGGGAAGGGTGATCAAGAATGTCTCGTTAATGTCCTCGAACTCCAAAAGCGCATGGCCATACTGCTTGACGTTGATCAGGGTCGTGCTGATGGTGGCCTTGACGCCGTTGTAGCCCTGCAAGAGCACCTTGTTCTTCTTGTTCTCGATGGCATAAGCGGTAACAGGGGGATGGTGAGAGACTTGCTCACTGACCAACGTCGTGTCGCCATAAGACCCATCGACGCTGGAATCGGGCCATTTCCCCACAAAAAGCTCTCCCAAAAACGGATTCAATGGCTTCTTCTCGGTGCCCATGCTCTCGTTTCTGGAGCAGTACTGCGAGCGCAACGTCGAGATGAACCACCGCGTGACGGCAATGGCACGACGCACAGCCAACGCGTCCGAGGCAGCAGCAGATTTGTTCTTGTTCATCACCACGGGCTCCAAAAGGAAGTCGGGATGCTCTGCCCAGTACTGCGAGTACTCCACCAACGAGATGGGCGATAAGATGAAAGGAGGCGCAGTAAGCGACGACAAGTCGCCGTTGAACGAGGCAATTGACTTCAAGAAGGACGTCCACAGGGCGGTCAGCGACATGTTTGTACGTGTTGAAGAGATCTAGTAGTCAGTTTTTGGTCTGGCTGTGCTGGAGCTGGCCAGAGTTATATGCCTTACGGTGCAGAACTTACTGATAGGAACGCAACGCAGAAAACAGATCCGGCTAATATTGGCAAGTACAGGTGTATTGCTTATTGCTTTTTTACTTTTGTAGCTACAGGTCTATTTCGCCTTTTTTCTGTTTTTGTTTTGTTTTGCCGGGGCTCGTATAGAGTGACGTCGTGATGCAGGGTGATCTATAAACGAATGTAGATTTTAAAGTGGTCAAGGACTTTGGCAAAAAGAACCCAGAACAACGCGTATCCAATCAAGATCGCGTATGCCGCACCTGGACCAGCTTCTAAGGTGTTGACGGACATGTTTACGAGTCCAGTAGAGACATTGGCAACGAGAAACACCGCCAAACCGTTCTTGTTGATAGCCTCGAAAATGGGCAGGTGCAAGGGGCCCAAAACCTTCTCCAACGTGCTGTAGCCCAACAAGAATACGGAGTTGAAGCTGAGAACCATGAGGATATAAGATAAGTTGGCCAAACGACGTGACACGGCGCCAACGTAAACAGACTCTCTGCACACCGCGAAGAGCACCCAAGAAAGTATGCTCATCAACGCAAGGCCCTGTGCGGGCGACACAGTGAAGAATTTCATGGGTCTTTTCCCAAAGTTCACTCCTAAAAGATTGTTAGGTGTCTTTCTCAGCGTAAGCACAAAAGAGCCAAACGACTGGCCGAAAATGAAAATGCTCAGATATCCCAAAAAGGAGAAAAGTCCCTCCTTGTTCATCGTGAGCAAGTTGGTTGTCCTATTAGACTCATCTAGAATAAACAGAGAAGCGCCGAAGTACTGTAGGAATACCTCGTAACTGACGCCGAGACCTAGAGCCACAAAGAAACGAGGCACAGTCTCCAAGATTGGATCCAAAAGTCCCATGAAAATGGGCAAAAGGCCAAGGGTCATAAAAAAGTTCCAATGGACGCCGTACTCGGAAACATGTTCTTGGTATTCAAGCGACTTGACGCTCACTAAGCGAACGACGCCAAGTGCAAGAACCGGTAACGCCTTTACGGTGTTTGCACCCACAAGGGCGAGGTACGGCTGTTTCTTGGTGCTGCGAGCGATGCTCTTCTTGATAACCGAGCGGGAGTTGGCAAGCCCCATGGAAAACACAAACAGGCCCACCCCTAAATCCATCAAAGATGTACCCCAAGTCTCGACCTTCGCAAATCTACGAGGAAATATATGGAAATCTACAGCCAATATCGCCAAGTTGGTGATCACCACCATCTGGGACCGGTAAGCGGTGATGAAGTCGACCCTGCCCAAGAGATCGTCCTTATTCTTGGACTTTTCGCCAACGGGGTTGGACTTGGTAAGTTTCTGGGACCGCTTCGGCAAAAATGCCTTGACGAGAAACAGTAGAAGCCCCCCTGTAAGCGCATACACGTATAGCGTTCTGAGGTTACTGCTGTAAATGGTGAGAGATTGAAGCTGGAGAATCACGGCGAAATAGAAGTCCACCAAGAACGGAATTGGCTCTATTTGTAGTAATGGGATGGCAGGGATCACCCACTCGGTCACTAGTGTATGTGAAAACACGCTTGCAAGGGCGATCCCGCCAACGGCGTATATTTCGGAGACACTTCCTCCTGTGAGATCTGACACGAACTGTTCTTTCAATTCCTTGAGTGACATCGGAGCTATATCTGCATTGACGGTATTGGGAATATTTTAGATTGTGAGCAGGTATGAGTTGGGGCCAAGTGTTTTGGTGACGCGAAACGTGGGGAATTTTCACGAGTCAACATCCATCCACAATTACTTGCCCAGCATCGTACTTTAAAAGTTGTCAAAAAATATTGGCTCCAAAAGTGATGCTTGGCTTTTCAATTTTACAATTTTTTCCAAAGTTGTGGTGGCGCTGTACTCGCATGAGCACCTACCACTTTAGGGCCATTCGCTCTGTTGGGCCCAAGCCGCAGGGCCCATTGTTAGTTGATGCGAGCGTCAGCAGCAGAGGAATAAACATACAGTAACATAAATATTTTATTACATCTGGACTTTTTCCACTTCCGCTGTTTTGATCCTCCAAAACGTCTAATCGCCTGTTTGCTTTCCAACATCTCGTAGGTCTATCCCCATTACTTCTGCACACTGGCCCCCATATCCCCAGATTCCCTAGATACACCTTCTCGAAAGTCGTAGCCTACGCCCCAAATCCCTCCACGTCCACCTCTTATCCTGTTCTCCCGTGTCTCGTCATAATGGACTCGTCTGAGTGTCGAGAGCGGCCTGATCGTGACGATGATCGACAGCCAGCACATTCCCATAGCGACAGTCAAAGGGTCTTGGTAGAAACCCCCACACACAAAGACACCCACCGCGGGTTCGACAACAGATTCGATGTCGACCCGGTCAACTTGGCCGACACCCTTGCGATCTCGGTAACGGGCCCATCTCCTGCCTCTGCAGCTGAGTCCTTCTTAGGTTATCCCGCCACAGACCACGAAGCTCAACCAATCAAATTCGCCAATGCGGACGTCTCCTACGATGAAAACCGCTCGTATAGCTTCCAGAATAGTCTGCTGTCTCGTCATGCCACGCGAGGAACACCGGAGTCGCCAGGCACAATTGACCTGCCGCTCTTCTCTTCCAACAGCGGCGAAGTCACCCCCGCCCACACGCCGAAGCTGGACAATGGCTCGTTTGACTCTTTAGGCTCGCCTTACATCTGTGACAAGTCGGGCTCGTATGCTTCCATAGATGAGATGTCGCTCAACGCCGACGTTTCATCGCTTATTCATGCGACAGAAAGTTCCAAACAACTACCGAATTCAATGGCACTGGACCCGGACGTTTATTCCGACTCGGACGGCGGGCGCGAGAGCTTCCATCACAGCAATAGTCCTTTGTTTTATTCCAGTGCGCTGGAGCTGGAAGGACCTACAACTAATAATACTCCTAGCGTAAAACGTAAACGGAAGCCCCAATCACAAATGAACATCCTCATGCCGCCGCCGGCTGGAGCACGAATTAAAAAAAGCACGCGTCGAAAATCACGCAACTCGGAAGTCAACTCAGAAAAGTCTCACAGGTCTGACTTCCATCTGGGCAGTGGATACACGCAAACACCAACGTCAGGCAAGATCTTCCGCAACTTGCTCATTCTCGAAGAGAGCCTCCGTCAGCAGGTGATCCAGCAGCGCACGCTTAGACGAAAATACGTCACTTTTCTAGCCGTTCTTTGCTCTCTTATAGCGGGTGTCACCCATCACCTATACGTGAGCCAGTACCGCGGTCCCTTTAGGGTTCTTCTTCAGCTTTTACTCCTAATGCTTGTAGTCACTTTGCTCTTGTACCATCTTTCTGGCGAGTATCAGAAAACTATTGTTCTTCCGAGAAAGTTTTTGTCTTCCACCAATAAGGGTCTCAGGCAGCTCAATGTGAGGCTTGTAAAGATCAAAACTACTTACGCAGACAGCAGCGCCGATCTTATTAGAGAGTTTGGTCTATTTTTGTGCTCGATGGCGCTAAAATTCTGCCATACAGCGTTTCCGTCAATGATCCTGAATCCAAACTCTAAGCTTGAAATCTGGCTCGTCCTTGCGCAACTGCGGTGCCAACCACGCTTTGGCCTCAATGACGTCAAGCTAGTATTGATTCCTAGAAGCTTTAGTACGGACATCAGGGAGGGGTGGGAGCTTTATAGAAACGAGTTTTGGGTCAACGAAGGAGTACGTAGAAGAAACGCTGCATTAGAGTTTACGCGGCCAAAAGTGCCCAGAAAGACACAAAAGGATAAAGTCAGAAAGAGACGGCCCTCGGCGCCTCCGCTTCCTCTTTTGAGCGAACATAATCTTAATCTGTTGGACGAAGGTCAGGAACAATTGAATGTGGGCTAGTAACTATACGGGAATCATATGCATCTATAAAACTATTAAGCTTTCATACTTTTTATTTGCTGTAGGCTATACAATCAATCATCAACGTCCTTTCGTTATTTTTTGCCTAGAATGTGTTCGGAAACCCGGCTTCCAAAAACTACACATTCCAACAAGGAACTTCCGCCAAGTCTATTGGCTCCATGGACACCACCACTTACCTCGCCGATGGCAAAGACGTTGGGAATGATTTTACCGTCCTTAGTCGAGACCTGGCTGTCGCCGTTTGTTTCAATGCCGCCCATAGAGAAATGAAGAACCGGGGTAATGAATCCAAAGTAGAACGAGTCTCCCACCTCAGAACCGAAGTGGCTACGTTTGTGAAGGTCTCTACCAATGCTTTGGTTGTATTCGGAAATTCCTTCGACGAACGCTGAGGGTGATATTGTCAGACTTGAAGCCACCTCTTTGAGCCTCTCAACAAGGTCAACAGCCGTACCCTTAAACATAAGCAGCTGTGAAACGTAAAAATCAATGTGGGGTTTTGCCTTTTGGTAGTCAGTCTCGCTCACAACGATGGCGGCGACCGATGGTTGTCCACAGTGTTTCAAAACACTCTTGGTAACTTCGTCTCTAGTAGTAAGCTCATTGACAAATCTCCTTCCTGATAGAGATGATAGCAAGATCCCGCCAATAGATCTGATGAGCTCACCGCACAAAAACTTCGACTTATTGCCGATAGAATCCTTATCCTTCATTTGGATGAAGCCAGTAGGGTGGATCTGGATCTGGTCCATTTGGATCAAGTTTGCATTAAGCGACGACTCAGCAATCTTTTGGCCATCACCTGTTGTCAATGGAGAGTTCGTTTGCGGGTACTCGAGAAGATCGGGTCTGAAACGCTTGATTATGGAATCCGAGCCATGTAAATCCGCACATACACCACCCGTGGCCAACACCACATTCTTTGCCAACAAGTTGAGCTGTCTAGAATCCTCTTGGTCCTGTGCTACGATCCCTACGACGCCCGAGTCTTGTCGAATGAATTCTACGAATCTCGTCTGTGTGAACACTTGAACAGTTTCAGACAGTTGCACCTTTTTGATGAGAGAAGACACAATCGCAAATCCAGGAGGGAGGCTCCCACTCCCTCTGTGTGTTCTCGCGAAAGAATGCCCTCCTAGCCGCGACACCACTGATAGGTCCACGTTGCATTCATCAGATAGCCAATGAATGGCCCTAGCGCTGTCTTGGCACAAAGTCGACGCCAACCGGGCATCGCAGAGACCCTTGCCTGAACGGAGTGTATCCTTAGTAAACTCTAGAATCGAGTCGCCGTCTTCTGGTTTCTGGTATCTGGTGGGAACACCATTGATTCCAGAAGAAGCCTTGATCGAGTTGCCTCCCATTTTCTCTGCCTTTTCCACCAATGCAACAGACAACCCTCCTTCCAGCAACTTCACTGTAGTAGTGAGTCCGGCAAGGCCAGAGCCGATGACGATGACGTCGAATTGTTGGTTTTTCGTAGACATGGACCTGATATGATTACTGAAGACCCCCCACGCTTTTAGCATAGAAACCACAAGTACAATGCACACTGAAACGAGAGCCCTTCGATACGTAATGGCGAAAAACACTGTTAAAACTACTTTTGGTACTAGCCTTGTGTAGGAGAAAACGATGTATTTAAATATCTTGGTCAATGCATATCAGGTGATTCCCAGACCTGCACAGGTGGCTGCAAAACACGGCCATTGGCATAGTTAATAAGTGGTGGCAGCGTAGCTGCATTTCGATGAGTTGTATGTATGATGTAGCGGTTAGTGGCACCTTTATGTATTGGTTTACGCTATAGCCGTTGTTCGACTTCTCTACGTTATTGCGGATGGATCTGTAAGCGCATATTCTTATCAGATAAAAAAATGCGGACAACGGAAATTTTCCCTAAAGCAATATCTGATCCAATTGCACTTACCGAAAGCAACCATTTACAGGAAATTTGTTTCTTTTCAGTAGTTGACTGGAGAACTGACTCGTTATGATTAGAGATGAAACAGTACACCTTTATCGGAGCTCCAGAGGGGACTTAAGATTAGACCAAACGTAGATATTCTCAAGTATCTAGTCCAACTCTACGCATCTGACAATTTACACAACAATCATCGCATTAGCACAGCGTCCCTCTAGATTTTGCGGCACAAAGAGTCGAGTAGCCGCTTTCAATCAGAATTTCATCCGGTTCCTTCACCTTGTTACTTCTGGGTTTTGTTTTGATTGCTTGAGAGATGCTTGTTGCTTAGCACGTTCATTTCCGGGAACAACTTTATCCGATTTTGTTGCTTGAAATTGCACACAATGTCTCTTTTCGAAATACTTCACAATTTTAACTCTCGCCATTTTTAAATGACCCATAATCCGCCAAAAGAATCAGTGTGTAATTTCAAGTGAAAGAACGCATTTTCGTCCCTTTGCCTATCGAAATCAGGGCAAAGAGGTTGGATGGAAGTTACTTGAGCGGCATTTTGGAAACTTGCTAGGATAATAACAGAATGTGTTTTCCCTCGTGCAGATGACTACGTAGTTACTTACTACTTACTACTTTCTTTTCAGCGAAGGCGGGTTTAACAGCGGTGAAAGCTTGAGTCCTGTGAAACAACCATACACGCATGTACCTTCTTTCGGAATAAATTGAAGTAATATAAATAAAGGCATCTTATGAGCTTTTTTTATTGAGTTTTAAAAGACTGGGGGCACCAACTCTGCTCCATGGCAAAGGAGCAGTATCACACCCGTACCTCTTATATGTATGAGTTTCAACTCTTGATCTGATTACAAACTCCAACTGTATCCACCTCTTCCACAATGCTCAGACTAAATCCAGTCATACACCCCGACACGAAGAATAAACGGTTCAAGTTCGAGCCCTTTCTACGAAAAGAGTACAATTTCGGGCTTGATCCTGACAGACCAGTGTGTCAGTTCTATAATCCAAACGTCCCAGATTCATGTCCCAACGGCCCCTACTGTCCCAATAAACATGTGGCTGCCATGTACAATAATAAGATCGTGTGCAAGCATTGGCTTCGTGGCTTGTGTAAGAAGAACGACCACTGTGAATTCTTGCACGAGTATAACTTGAGAAAGATGCCCGAGTGTTTGTTCTACTCCAAGAACGGTTTCTGTACACAAACTCCTGAGTGTCTCTACCTACACATTGACCCGCAACAGAAGATCCCGGAATGCATGC
This sequence comes from Australozyma touchengensis, assembly GCA_030566735.1. Classification (NCBI taxonomy): domain Eukaryota; kingdom Fungi; phylum Ascomycota; class Pichiomycetes; order Serinales; family Metschnikowiaceae; genus Australozyma; species Australozyma touchengensis. Next base: position 656,626 of record JAKUAS010000005.1, on the reverse strand, counting down.
AGTATAACCGAGGCTTTTGTCCCGAGGGAAAAGATTGTCCCAACCGTCACATCAGAAAGATCATGTGTCCGATGTTTCTCACTGGGTTCTGTCCCAAGGGCCCGGAGTGCGACTATAGCCACCCGAAGTTCGACAATCTACCACCTAAGTTGCGTGTTGAACACAAGAGACTTATTATGGGAGAGACCAGGGAGGTGGAGAAACTTTCGTACGACCAGCCTGTGACTGAAGTGCGTAGATAATGTATAGTACAATGTTGATCTATAGAAAATAACGAATATTTAGATGATACTAATTAGTATATAATTATGAAGTTGTAGTAAATAGGCTCGTAGTTTAAAGGACTTTAGTGGTGCTGTATGTTAAAGCGTAAAGAGTGAAAGTCTTGGATCAAAGCTCTATTTGTTGATTACTATAATTGAAAGTTACAAAGTTTAATTTGTTGTAGATTCTCTTCTTTTCGTAAACTGTTTTTGTTCATGGTGTTGTACTTGTAAATGGTGATGCAATTATAGTGATATGTCTTACTTATGCTACTCTCTGACATTTCTTTTACCAGACTTCCTTTAATAGTTACCGTTTCCCTAGACTCTCAATCTACGGATCTGTTTTCTTTCCAAAGGCGTCAACACCCAGTTAATTCCATCATTGTCGTCTCCACTGTACGAGTTCAACTCGTACTCCTCGCTGTCCATTCCTACAAGCAACACTATTTGCGTCACCCGTACAAACTTCTCCTTGAGCTCGTAGTCATCTTCACACATTTCATTGATCATGTACGAGAGGTCCTTATCCAACTTCAACGCACCTAGCTCGTTAATTTTGAATTTTTTGAGCGCTAAAAGAAGCTTCTTTTCTAGTGCCTTTGCAACATTTTCGACGATCTTTCGGAGAAGCTTATCGTACACTAGTGCCTTGTGGAACGTCTGTTTGTATGGCAAGATGATGGCATTCCATGATGCCTTGAATTTGAGAATAATCGAAGGATCGTTCAATGCCGAAGATGAGTATACTACAAAGTTGCCTTCGTTCGAGTCGGGGATAACTTCCAATATCAATGCTGCCACCTTCGTCTTGAGCGACAGCTCGTAGAATTTCAGAAGCGATGTGCGAATGATGTCTTTAGCACGGGAGTCGAACGGTTCGAGTAGCTCCGATTTGATGATGTTGGCAACTTTTTCGGAATCGATTCCAAAGGGGAAAAGATTACTCAAATATGAAGGGTTGCGCGTGGTGAAGTTGGCACAAATTTGAGTGATGAACTCGAGACCTGCGGCGACGGTGTTTACATAAAGAACAAAGTTTATAAGTTTACTGTTGTTTACTGGTTTTGCAGGGTTTGCAGCCGAAACGATGGCTGTTCCTGAGCCCACCACGTTTCCAAGAGCACTCGAGGCACCCTTAAAGAAGCTTCCTACTGTCTCTGGGGCCGGCGTGCCTGTTCTGGACAAAACGGGCGACTCGTTTGCGGACAGTTCCTGCGCCGAAGTCAACGTGAGGATCTGGTTGTATCTAGGCAGATTTTCCTCTAACGCTTTTGCAATAAAACCGTTCAAGAAGTCGTCCTGGAGAATCCGGTAGCTCTCGCTGACAAATTTTCTCACACTTCCGACGTGTGCAGACTCTAGAACGTTTTTTAGTGTTGAGTGGAAAACAAGAGTAATATCCTCAACTACAGAAGAAACAGGCGCCTGATCAGGGGACATGGAGACTCTTGAGGCAACCAAATATGGTAATAGCGAAGGTAGTTCCTCAATTGTGATTGCCTTTTCTAGAGAACGTCTCAAGTAGAAGAGATAAAGTGATTCGAACGCAGGCACGTACTTACTTTTTATTTTCTTGTTGAAGTTGCCGTTTGCGAGAAGGTTGGGCAAGACTAGCTCTGTTCCTGGGGCTATATCTGGCAGGGTGTAGTAGTTTACAGTGATGAACTTACAGTACAACGACCAGTAGTTCATAATCGATGAAACTTCATGAACTAGATCCCCGACCTCCACTATAGATGCAACGTCGTTGTCGGCCACCTCGGAGTCATATTCGCCCCCGGTGATGTTCTTAAGTGCTATAAACTTATGAAGCTGTATATCTTGAAGCACCTTCTCAATGCGACTCGTATCGTAGAAAGTGTCGGCAATGGTGCCGATCTGCGTGTCGATTTCGCGTTGGATCTTGCCTACTACGTACACTATAGCGTTTGGGTACGTTTCTGAATAGTATTTGCTTATAAGAGGAGAGTGCTGGGCAAGCATCAATGATACGCTTTCGAAAAGTTTTGAAGTTATATCTGCGTAAACTCCCAGTTTCCCCTCATTGTTTGACGCGGACTGTGCCAACGCCTTTGACGATTCGGTGATAATCGAACAAATGAACTTGGAGTAGCAATTGAGACCTAGCTCCGGCTGGTCTATAAGCGGGAATAACTGGAAATACTTTGTGATTTCCGGGACGGATCTGTTCTTGGCTGCTTCGTTGAAAAGGTCCTGGAACGTGCCTTTTAGTAACTCTATCCACTTCTCTACTAAAGGACCCGGATACTCGGGGATGTCGGCAGACGGAACAACTGCAGTTGCAAACTTACCATTAACAAGGTCTGGGCTAAGCTCGTGTTTGATCGAATGCACGCATCTGGCGGCGCTTTCCCAGTCCTGGTTGTCAATAGCATACTGTGTCTGTTTTATGTTGTTACGAAGAGCCTGCACGTCGGAAACGTACTGAAATGTCGAGTTGACGTTGCCTATTTCCTGATCCAAAGCCTTGATCTTGGACGTGAGCGAGTGGCCCAAGTCATTGGCGTCTGAGAAGACCCTGGTCAACTGATTCGAGTGTTTGATTGCCGAAGAGAGCTTTGCGCGGTTTAATTCGGCCGCAGCAACATCTCCGTTGTGTTTTCTGGACGTGACGCCCACGAATCGAGACAAGTCCCCGTCGATCTGTTTCGTTTCGTGGTCGATCTGTTGCACTAGTCGGTTCAAGTCACCGAGAGACGCTGCCGCGGCGAATTGCCCCACAAGAGCATCATACTGGGTATCTAGTGTCGCCTGGTCCAAAGATGGGAACATATGCGCTGTTGTAGAACGTCTATCGAGCATTGGAAGTGAAGGTTTAATGGTTCTGGTGAAGCTGTCAACTGAGGTGGACTGCGTAGAGCAAAGGAGATTTTGCAGCCAAATGCAAATACGAAAAAGCCACTATAAGACAGGTCTTGATGGCTGACCAACGGAGGTATTACGGTGTGGACTCTTTATAAAATAGTGACATTTTATTTTGTTTTTGTATATAGCGGCTCGTGTATCGATTGTGTGGTAGTGAGGGAATTCTGGAGAATTACATTTAGTAAGGTAAAAAAAATGTAAACTTGTGACTTGAGCCACAAATTATAAAAGCTTTCTGTCTTACTTTTCTAGAGTCCAACGCTTGTTGAGCTTCAAAATCAGAAAGTATTTCCGGTAGTACGAAGAGAGCTACACAAAATCAGCTAAAAATCAAGATAAGAAGTGATCATTGATTGCGTTCCTGCAATTACTTCAAGTCTTGTGAAACAGCGCAACGTTTTGAATAGTCCATTTTTGTCCGCTAAAGCCCAAACGAACTTGGACTTTCAAGAATCAGTTAAGACATGAGTAGAGGATGTTTTAAGGATATTCTAACTTTGGATCAAGAACAGACAGTATATTATGCGGCTGTTTTGATGTTTATAAGGAACGAAAATGTCTGTGACTTCTAAGGTGCATGTTCGAAAGCAAAACAAAAGTGAAAACTTCAGCCCTCTCTTGCTATCATAAATCTCGGTCACAAACTGATCTTCTTTTTTCTACTCCAGAAATCAATGCCTGACCTACCAACGTTTAATTTTTGAGGTGAGAGGGCAAATTACTGTTGACCCTGCGAAGCAACCAAGACATAATCCTTAGACTTGTTTCAATAACGTTCTTATACATCAAACCTTCAAAACGATCAAATTTATTTATAGTTGTCGAAAATTGTAGGTATACTCGTGTTTGTTGTACCACGCTTAACACGAAGGATCGATCTCTGGCGACATCGTAAAGTTCTTCCCGTTCCAAATGTCTTGCAAAGACTTGTCAAGATATTGCAGGCTGACGGTAACATCGAACACGTAGTTATCGAAATAATCGTCCGTCATAAGCAAATAACCCTTTTTACCATAAGTATCACCCCAAGAGTTCTCAACTTTCCATCTAATGGGCGAGTTAGTTACGGGGTCCAAATGAACTCCGGTGAAGACCATGGCGTGGTCCGGACCCGCGCCACCTGAATTTAATCTTTGCAGCTTATTACTGTTCAAATCATAGCCAAAAACGAGTCCATAGTCGTAAGCGTTTGTATCATAAATACCAGTATCTCTGTCCTTATACTCGTTGATATTCGAAGAAAAGAAGACGGGCTCGTTGTTCTGTAGCATTTTTATGGTGGCCTCCTTGAGCGACGAAATGTCTGCGTTCAACCATCTCTCCTGCCTTCCGCCTACCATTTCTCCCGTTCCATTGGTAATCTGAAGCTCATTGATAGGCATGTTGGGGAAATTTCTTAACAGGAATCTCTCGGAAACATTGTAACCGATGAAATTGCGGTAGAAATCCAATGGAGTAGTGTCATAGTAGTTGTAGTCACCAGTACCGTTCATAAACTCCCACCTAAAGGTATCAGTCGACAAGGGAGGCGTTCCGAGCGCCATCGAAACGATGTTGTAGATCTGTTGATTCATCTTTTCTTTGGCATCGGCGATATCTTGTGCAGATGCACCGGAACTCACCATATCCCGCAACGTCAAACCAAAATCACGCGACTTCTCTTTCAAATAAAAGTTGTAGCCCGATGAGTCCCCTGCTTGAGCATTATCGGGGAACACCTGATTGGGCACCATTCCGTACTTCTCAACAAGGTTGACAATCACCTCCCACAGGCCGCCTTCTTCAGACAAACCCTTGAAGAGTTCTTGCACAGTTGGAGAGTCCAAGTCTTGGTCGGCTGAGTCGATAATGCTATTAAAGAACACGTTGGCCTTCTCCAACCTATCGTAAAAAGCCAAGTAGCTCTGCGACAACTGGAACAGGTTAGAGCTCACGTTATACGACTTCATGACGCTGGCTCTCATGACGTTACAGGCGGCAAAAATCCAACATCTTCCCGAAGATGCCTGGTCATCCAAATATGAAGGCGACCCGATCGGGTCGACCTCCACGTTGAATAAGAAAACGTCTCTCAACGATTGGCTGGAGGACATAGTGGAAACAACTTTCAGCAAGGCAGAATGAGCTAACGCATTTTGGACGACTTGGTTTTTGGGATCACTAAAAAACTCACCCTCCCAAGCTAAGAACTTGTCGTTGCTTAAAACCAGGGTGCCGTTAGAAGACTCCACTGCTCTCTTTTGATAACATTTAGTGCTTCTCTTTTCCTCGGACAATGGCGCAAAGCCTGGGTTCATTGGATCCCACTCAGTTGGAATAGCGGCAACGCACAAGGCCATCACCGCCATCAAGGTCGTTTGAGTAAACTTCATCGCTCAAAGAAGAAGACGATTTAGTATGAATTTGTGATGAAAGAACTTCGAGCGAGTAGAGCATCTTTTATACTTCAAAAGGACCCTGTCCAGAAAACGCTATCCTTGGCTGCAACGAAAAGCTGCATACAGGCTCGCCCAAGAGTTGAATGCCAATCTTGTATATAGTGTGCGGTTAGACCAAATTCGGCTAATCATTAAACAGATCCGGTAGGTGTCCGGCATATTCAGCACTTCCCCTGTTTACAAACAATTATTGTTTCAGTAATTCAACCCTTTTGGTAATACACCAATAGACCTACTGGACCCTTTTGCGATGTCAAAAACTTTAATTGCCTTGTTTTGGTTTCCAATTCCAGATTGTCTTCTGATAACCTCACCAGGTCCACAGGTCGAGTCACTCAAACCCTCTCGTATCCAGGTGATAACACTTCTAGCTCGAAAAGGTATGTTTTTGAACATCCAAGAAAGGTCATGAGCACTGACAGGAAAAGGGTTATGTATTCAATTAGCTCCAAAACGTTTTTCTTTGCTGATTTATTCTTAACATCCCGAGTAACTTGTGTAAGTGGTGGATGCTGTCAGTCTCACCAAACCCCGCCCCATAACAAACAATAGTTCGCATTAAATTTCTAACGGGAATATGGCGCTCAGCGTTTGAGAACAGTTGTTTTCCTTCCAAGGGTTGTGGTCGTTGCTCTTGGCTGCTGTTCATGCAGGTTCTTTCGTAAGTGTTTTTATATGCACACCTTGCATGTTAATTATCTGCATTAACCGTATTCTGACAGGGTTCTGCCATTCTTGGTTGATACCATAATACGACCACCGCACCTAGTCATTAAATTGAAGGTTGTTAGGATAGTGAAGTTGGACAATTCAACTGGTTTCAATTTTCTTGGCTTATGTTTCTTTGGCATAGCCTCCCAATTGAAGAGGTGATAAATTGGGATTAAAGCTTTTGGTTTCTAGTGTGCTTATTCGCTTGGGGCCCAACATTGACTTGACTGGTACCGGATCGGAACCGTTAAGACGGTTCCGGAATATGCAAACAAGGCAAATTCTGGAAAGAAGACGGATCTGCACCACTTATGGTGGGAATTCTTCTGAATTGGTAATCCATGAGCGTAAAATTCCTTTAAAAAACGCACTTTCTGAAGTTACTTGCCAAAAGGGTACGTCAATGCACTGAGGCAATAAGGCGGAGGTATGATCCAAGTCATATCAGCGGAGAACAAGAACAGCCGCAGGGGTTAATTCATTTCGGTCTCGTTTTTTTATCCTGCTAAGCTGCATCAGAAATATGTACCATCTGATTGCAAAACGTCAGAAACTCCTGATAAACGGTCTTCATTCTACAATTCCATTACATTTCAATCTCTTCTTTTACCTCAATCGTTTACTATTCTTTTCATTTCTTATTCTTTCATTGTTGACGTTGCTCTCTTATTCTATGCCAAGGCACCCATAGGGTCGTAGAATGGCAAGACCTTGTAGTCCTTATTCTTCCAAATATCTGCAACTTCCTTATTTACGTACTTTTCGCTGGTGACAATTTGTAATACGTACTCATCGAACCATGCGTCAGTCATTACAAAGTATCCCTTATCACCAACAGCGTCACCCCAGGAGTTCTCGATCTTCCATCTAACGGGCTTTCCGGTTTCAGGGTCTAAATTTACACCTGTGATGGTCATTGCGTGGGTCATGGCTGAAGAACCAGTCTTCAACCTCTCCAGTTTGTCGAGCTTCATTTCGTATCCAAAAACAAGCTTATAGTCGTATGCGTACACGTCTAAGATGCCGCTCAAAGTATCCGCAAACTTGCCAACATCAGAGCCGAAGAAAATAGGCTCGTTGTTTTTCAACATCGCAATGGCAGTGGCCTTGATGGCGGGGAGGTCTAAGTTGATATACTCGATGGGTTTGCCGCCGTGAACGTTGTTCAACCTGTCCACAGTGTACAAGGCATTATACTCGTTTCTAGGATCGTTAATCAATGAGAATCTCTTGGAAACGTCGTACTTGACATGTGTGTGGTAAAAGTCCAAAGGTGTTGTCTCAAAGTAGCGATGCTTCCCAGACTTGTCCGAAAATTCCCACTTGAACGAATCAGTCGACTTTGGAGGTGTTCCAAGCGACAAAGCGATGATGTTGTACACAGCCTTGTTCATAGCGTTTTTGACCTTGAAAAGGGCGACTTTAGAAGCGCCGATCTTTACCAATTTCCGCAACACCAACGCATACTCACGCAACTTGTTGGTCAAGTAGTAGTTCAACTTCGAAGTATTGATCGCTTGCGCGTTATCGGGAAAAACCTCGTTCGGCACTACTCCGTACTTCTCAATGACGTTGACGATCATGTCCCATTGGCCACCGTCATTCACCGCGCCCGAAAAAAGGAACTGCAAGAGTCGAGAGTCCAAGTCTTCATCGGCAGTGTCAATAATATTCTCCAAGAAGAAATTGGCTTTTTCCAACTTGTCGTAGAAGAACAAGTAACTTTGGGATAATTGGAAGTGTTCCGGGTCCAAGCCATACGTCTTGATGACGTGAGTTCTCAAGACGTTACAGGTGGCAAAAATCCAGCATCTGCCCGAGCTTTTCTGATTATTCAAGTATGAAGGCGACCCGATCGTGTCAACCTCTACATTGAAAAAGTATCTGTTCCGTAACGATTGGCCAGTGGCAGAGGTGGCAATCACGTCTTGCAACGCGTTTCTGGACAAGGCATTCTGGACCACCTTGTTCTTGGCGTCGTCCATCAAGTCGTGCTCCCATTGAGAGAGGCTCTCGTTGGTAATGGCCGGAGAATCATTGCATCCGTTCAAATCCATTTTTGAGAGAAGATCCTCGACTTCTTGGTTCAGATCGAAAATGGCTTCTTTTTCGTTCCATTCTGGCTCTTCATTGCGGGCCGTTTTAGCTGGTTTGGTTGATTTAGCTGACTTGGTTGGTTTGGCGGGGGCAAAACCCATCATTCTCCAAAGTCCGTACATCTTCTAATACAATTGAGTTATTTGACGAAGTGCAGCGAATTTCTGATAGTTAGAAAAAGGTTGGTTTATGGCTAGTGGAGCGAGGGGATCGGGGTGGTATTTATACCTGCCTTATCTAATCTACTATAGAGGTTACTGTGGGGCGTAACGGTTTTCGCGATAAGAGAATACGTGGTTGTTTAAAAGGATCCGTCTCGGTAATATAGAAAAATCTGATAATTCGTCTTTCTTGCCAATTCCCTTTTTTTAATATAAATTAGAAGCTTTTGTCTAGTTTAATGTTCTTTCCAGTGTCGTATGTCACTAGTTGTGGCGCTGAAGCCGTACAACCGTGAGGTGGCCTGCTTAACTTATCTCGATTGAGACTATATCAAAAGTATGAGATGCATGATTTTTGAATAGTGAGTTATCACTCGGACAATGAATAGTTAAGCGCCGTACAGCGTTTGTCAACATTTAACCATAGTTCATAGGGGGTATCATATTCCACACGTCGTATACCTCTCCGAAATTTCTGACATCTTCAGTTGCTTCGAATCGGTGAATGCTCGATCTGCAAAATACCTGGTTGCATTAATGATATCGAAGGGGCCTTTCAGACTATTCCCCATCGCAAAAGAACTAACCAAACTAGGAACCTTAGCATTTAAATCTTCCACTCACACAATTTCAGTCCTTTTTGTCGAAGACGTTGCTTCACGACTCGGCTAGGCATGATTCTTACCATCAAATGCCTTTGCTTCACGGCTTGGCTGCATGGATCGTACCAATTCAAATTCGTAAAACACGTAAACAGCCTGTAAGCAAATCAACGCACTTACCTAACGTCTGCCATCACCCAAATATCTTTATTATAATATGCAAATGCCGTCCTAACTAATTTAAGTTCTTAAACTCATTTCTATCCTTCTTAAATTGTGTCGATCTCTTCGTAACCCTGGGCTTCTTTGCGCGGCCCTTGGCGCTCTTCAATCCCTTGATTCCTGCGATCTTCAGTCCCTTGGTGGCCCTGGCGCCCTCTACAATCATCTGGCCTGCAGTGCTTCTGTCGGCCTTACCAAGCATCCTCTTTGCACGGCCCAACTTCGTTTCTTGATCGTCGTTTAAGAGTTTCGAGGGCTTCCTGGTCTTCTTTTGATTATCGTAGTGGTTTGGCGAAAGAATCGATGGCTTTGCATGGGCCTTGGCCCTCAGAATTCGGAGCTTCCTGCCCTTCTTACCTTCTTCGATGGCAGGCATTACCTTATCATTTAGAAGCAAAGCTTTATTCACAGACAAAGTGTCTTTGAATTGAACCAAGGCGAACCCTTTGCCCAAGTTGGTTTTGGTGTCACGGACAATTCTCACTGCCTCTACGTCATCATCGATTTTCTCGTTGAAATACCTCCACAACGTCTCCTCCTGCTCCAGGAAGTCTAGATTACCGACGAAGATCGTTCTTTTGTTGTCTCTGGGGCTTGGATGTCCGATATGGTCCACTCGTATGTGGAACCCATCAAAGATGGAAGCGTTAAGGAGTGCGGGTGCTTTCCTGGAGGCGTCCTTCTCTTTGAAAACCACATATGCGTTTACGGTGTCTCTGGAGTCGTGCAATGCCTTTTTGACAAAGGCCACTTTTCTAGGAAGCGCCTCATCGAAGGCAATGGACCTGAACCGAATCGATTCAACGGCGCCAATATCGCCAAAAAGTTTCTTGAACTCGTTGTATTTGCTCTTGGACGTGATAGCCTTGCTGGTGACGTTTCCTACGAATACTGTACGGCCAGCTTTCTCTAGCTCCTCCGCCTTGAGGTCGACATTGACAGCGCCTGTAACCTTCGTGGCCGATTTCTCGGCGCCGTCTTCGCTTTCGGACTTCGTCTCCTTTCTTTGCTTTTTCGTGGTTTTTTCTTCTGGGTCGTCGTTGTCTCCAGTCAACTTGGCCAAATGGTCTCTCTCTAACGAGTCATGTTCATCAATTGATCTCGAACGCTTCTTTGACTTTTTGGAAGCGGCCTCTTCCTCTGCTTCTTCATCATCAACGTCTTCGTCATCTTCGTTTTCGTCAACGTCTTCTTCGTCTTCTTCGCCTTCGTCCTCTTCTTCTTTGACTGGCTCATCGGGCACACTCAAGACAGTACGAGCACGAACAGGCCGGCTGACCGGACCTGCAGACTGCAGAAGCAACAGGCTCACGGAGTCGTCTTTTTTGGCGTTTCCAAATAACGCGGAAAATGCAGACATGGTGAATTGAATGGGACCCGTTATGTAGTAGTACAGCGGAGTATACCGTTATTTCCATACCTCATCTCGCGGTGGTGTACGGATGTCGAGCCCCCTCGCTCGTCATCGTTATGTGTGTGCATATAAAACCAAGGTGATAGAGACCGTGTGTTTGTATGCAGGCACCCAGTTCACCTGTGGCATTTACAGGCAAGCCCATTCCTTTCCAACCAACCACCCCATCACAACGACGTCGTTGCTTCTCTGCACCCACACCCCTGCGCTCATAACCCTCTAGGCGACATATCACCAGCCGTGTCGCTTTCCCACCTCCAATTGGAAGCATTGTCCCTGTGGTCCTCGTTCGAACTGACCCCACGTCAAGAAACACCCGTGACGGATCTCGGCGAAAGCACCGCTCAACACTTCCCAATTCTGCAACCGTCCCGCCTCGTTGTACGCTTGTCATCGCACCGAGTATCTTTGTGGTTTTTGTCTTATTTCGTCCGCATTCTAAGGTAAACCCCGGAACCCATGAGTCAAGGCGACCGGCCACAATCCAGCGACAGCACCATGCGCAGCCATCCCATATCAAGCGAGCATCCCACAACAAACGACCAACTCCTAGAAACGCTCCCGCCGGCGGCCGCGGGCTCGCAACCGTCAGATCCTCGCGTTCTCCACCAACTCCCGAGATCCCATCCGCTGACGTCCTCTCCTACCAAGGACAAGGACAGCTACGAGAGCAGCGAACTTAGCGACTTGGGCGACGACGAGTCGGAGGCTGAGACTGACAAAATGGACTTTCTCGATGATGATGCGAGTGCAGCACAGGCCGGTGACAAGGTCTCGGACTTGCGGCGCATCTCACACCTCACAGAGCTTGCCCACCTTCAAGGCGTTGATTCCGACGACTCCGATGACTCCGACTCGCTCAACAACGCGACTTCCCTCCGGAGCGACGCGGCTGACGCACATGATGATGGAGATACTACGATGTTCCAGAGCTTCCGTACAGACAACTCTGACACAGAGGAACACGATACGTTGAAGAGACCGCGTGCGCTAGTCGAAGCAGACCTTATGGCCGAGTCTTCAAAGAAATTGAAGGGCGATTCAGCTCTTCGGGCGGCTCCTACGCTGCCCTTACAGTACCCACCTACCCTCGAAGGTCTGGAGCCTCTGGAGCTGCTAGATACACGCAACGGTGTCTCCAAAACAACTGAAAAGAAGATCAGCGATGCTTCTCTGGAGTTTGGTGTCCTGGAAGACGAAAATAATGGCCTAGATTATGGCAGTGAACTGTCTCCACAATCAGCGAACGGAGACTCTAAAGAGGCCAGCGAGCCTAAAGAAAACGAGGGCAGTTTCAACGGAAAGTCTAATGGAACTTCCAATGGCGTTTTGGTTGACGTTAACACCGACAATGGCGCCGAAAACTTAAAAAACGGCAGTGCAGACGGCGAGATCGTCACCGTATCGAAACCAGAAGACTTTGCAGAGCCTAAACTCGAAGAAGTCGAGCAAGCCGAGACGGAAGCTCCCCCTGAAGACGATGTAGATAATGTGGACGACGTAGATGAAAGTGTAGACAAAGGCAAAGAAGAGTACCACATAAAGGATGAGCCACTGCATGAACTGGTGGTTGAAAGCCCTAAAAACGAAGGAGATAAGCTTGCTAGTAAAGGGCGGAACCGTGAAGGAGCTGAAGACGATGAAAACAACGCATCTGGTGCCGACGATCCCGAAGAAGAGGAGGAGGGAGAAGAAGATGGCGCGGAAGGAGGAGGCGATGGGCCTCTTGAAAGCGCCGATGAGGGAGCTGCCGACGATGGTGAGGCTGAGGAAGAAGACCACGACGAAAACGGCGAAGAGGATGCAGAAGGCGATGAGGAAATCGACCTTGATCTCGACGAGCAACGTAAGCTGGCAATTCAGGAGCTTATTTCCATCGAAAAGGATTTCTCGTTTCTCCGCGATAAACTTTATAGCGATAAACTTGCCCTTCTAGAACACGAGATGGAACTTTGTCTCGACGGTTCACACCCGGAACTTCTTCAGATCTACTACAAGGTGAACGAATTTTACCAGCAAAACATCGAGATCTCAAACCTGACACTCAACTATAGCCTTAAATGTATCAATACTGAAACGATGGCTTCACGAACGGGAATCCATCAGGATTTCATGAAAAAGCTCACAGATATGAAAAACGATATGGTCGCGGAAACGACGCTGCTCTGGTACAAGATCAACCGTGAAAGAAATTATCTAGACCAACTTGTTCCTGACTATAACTACGCCGCAATTCCACTGCTTAGCGCTGATTCAGTAAACTTGGCGCTCGTGGCTGGCGGCAGCTCGCTAGATTATTACGATGGTGCACCCGTTAGCAAGAAAGTAATGACACAGAACACGATTGTCGAGCTAGTGCAGCGACGCAACGAACTCAACGAACAGTTGGGAGTTCTTAATGGGCTCAAAGAGTTCCATGGGATCCCGTGTGCGGTCACAAGTTCGCTTCTTGATGACGACGTGTGTTCTGTAAAGGAGCTTCTTCTACGAAAGGCTACGCCCGACGAGATAAACGAGGATCTCCATGCAATGGGAATCTTCTAAACTGTGTATTAATGAAACTGTAGATTGAAGATATGATTCGAACATATTGGATTTATTTTACGAGACTGTTTATTTCTTGAAACGAAAAAGGGCCAGTATCATCATAATTGGAAGAGCTAGAGTTTCTTCTTTGAGAGCCCTTGCAGCTAAACCCTAGTAAACCCCAGTTCCCTCTAAATAAATCAAATCCATTAAATTTTGAAACTCTATAATTGGCAACTTTTCCTTCCTATTTTTCTTTTTCGTTTTGCAGTCTTTTCTTCCTTTTTTGACTCGTCCTTGTCCCCATGATCCTTGTGTACACCTGTGCCCCATACGTACCACAATCAACCACCCCATGGTCGAAGTATCACTAACCGTCGGCAAACTCGACGCCTCGCTCGCAGTGCTCCTAACCAAGGACCACCACCTCATCGAGTTCCCCACGATTTTATTGCCCAATGGTGTGAAGGGCGGCTCGATCGTCAAGATCAAGTGTGAACACGACTTGGACACAGAATTGCAAGAAAAGAAACGTTTCCAAACGATTCAAGATGAAATCTTCTCGATGTTTGGAAAAAACGTTCCGAAGCCTCCGCGTTTGGGTGTTCGCAACGTCACGCAAACGTCGTGTGTCTTACAATGGGAGCCATTGGATTTAGGTACAGCGTCCTTCAAGAGCTTGGTGTTGTACCGTGACGACGCCAAGTTGTTCTCTGTGCCCAACCCGTTGTCCAATCGCACGACTAAATTGTCGGGACTCGCAATCGATAAACAGTACACGTTCCAGTTGCGTCTCGATACCACCGCCGGCGTTTTCCTCTCAGATAAGATAGACGTCACCACACACAAGATGACGGACTTGTCAGGGATCAACGTTTGCGTTCAGGATATAGCGCCCAACGACCAATTCACGCTCGATGATATCAACGAAGCGTTGAAGAACATGGGCGCTCATAGTCCAGCGCACACCAAGATGCGTGTCGACACTACGCATTACATCACAACGAGAGAAAATAAGGAGAACCCGGAGTTTATGCGGGCTAATGAGATGAATGTGCCAATCATTCGGCCAGAGTGGCTTAAGGCGTGTGAGCGTGAACGGAGGATTGTAGGTGTTCTGAACTTCTACGTAAAGGACTGTGCTTTACCCACGATAATGGCCAGTAACTACTGGGCAAACTCTTCCAAACAAACAAGCCAGCCATCACAGAGCCCGCGCGCACAAAATACCGCTGCACAGCCGCTTCCTAGTGTAAAGATAACAGAGCTGTCTGATACAGAAGAGACAGCTCCAGTAGAAGCCTCTGAGGCGTCTGGTGCTAGCGATGAAAGTAAAACTGGCCATTTAGTTGCCGCGACACCGAAGGTAGAAGGCGATGTTGTAGAAGGTGGAAGTGAAGAACAAAATGTCGATGAAGATAAAGTTGGCGCAGAGAACATAAGCGACGAGGCCCCGAAGGAGAAAGAGCTCCCTAAGGAACCTTCCAAGGAAGAAATTGACACGATAGACTCTGTCAAAGATAAGCTTGTAGAAGAGCCAGTTGTGGAGGAGACGCCCCAGAACGTAGAAGCCTCAACGGCAATAGAAGAGTTAGATATAGTAGAGGTTGCGGATATGAAGGCGGAAGACTTGGCGCCGGAGACAACCGTAGAACCATCTGTTGACGTTGCAGTAGAAGCGGTGGAGACGCCCGTGGTAGCGGAGACGCCGGTGGTACCAGAGACGCCGGTGGTAGCGGACATAGAGCAGAAGGATGAGCCAAGCGCAACAGGAAAATCTACAACGAGCAAAGTGGCTCCTACCGATGAGCTCAACGAAATCAAAGATCTGGGCAACGAAGCCGCCAAGGAAGTGCCAGAGGAAAAACTTGAGGAGATTGACCTTAGCTAGTGATAACCTCGTAGAAAAATGCCGAAACACGATTGTAGAATTGATATACTTCTTCATGTAGTGTAGTGGATCCTGACAACTGTAGTAAAGAACTGTAACGGTCTTAGACCCTTGCACAAAACAAGGACCACAGTTTCAAACAAAGTCTTACGGTTCATGATTTCACTTATCTAAGTTTTCTATTGTTCTTTATTATGTGGCCATCGGTGGGTACACCAATATCTTATCAACTATACATCGAGATGCAAGGCACCGAGGAACCACGCGCTACAATTGCACCCCCAGCGCCTACTCGCCAAAGAGTCTTCTGACCTTCTTCAAGATCGAATCCTTCTCTGGGTCGTACGGGTGGTCCTTCGAGGGAATCTCCAAGATGGCTGGGAACGCATTGGTGTAGGCGTCGACACGTGGACGAATCAAGTCCGCGATGTGTTGGTTGATCAACAAGATGGCAATGTCGTCTCTCTCGCTGGTGAAGCGATCGAACGCTTCCTCGACGTCCTCCTGCGACGTCTTGCCGGCGACAACTGTGAGGAAGTTGGACTCCTTTCCTGGCTCGTTGGACACCTGGCCCACACCGGCTAGCAACAAGCCAGTGACGGAGTCTTCGTCGGCAATAACGGCTAGCAACGACCGCTTGGCCATTGCTTCGTTGGCACTCATGTTTCGCTGTTTCGGGTGGTTGATTGAGGATTACTTGGGATTGATAAGTGGGCGTGTGCACTCCCGAACCAACGAAGATGATAGAGGGTATGATGGATGAGGGCGGTCGATGAGAGAGGGCTGTGAAGAATTGGTTGGTTTTGGTCGTGTTTTTTCTTTTTTTATTCTGGTGGTCGTGGTCTGCTTGGTTAGCTTGGAGGCACTAGGGCGTACAGATATAAGATGATAACTGGAAGCTAGGATTATTTTCGATTACATTGTCCGGATCGAAATGTGATGCAAATGTGTCCATGTTTCCGCTTTTCGACTTTTGTTGTTGCAACAGATATTTCTTAAAGTTTCTACTTTTCATGCTAAGAGAGCAATTCCTCCGACTTTCGTAAACATACTTGTCAAAAACAAAGCAGCATGACTGTCCAAATCAAAAATTACAACGCCAACAACTTGTTTACTCGCTATTCTACCAAAGCTAAATCTCTTGGCCTTACCACCTTCATTGGAGCTGTGCTAGTTCCGCCGACACAAACGTCGCTGATTTCAAAAAGCTCCTACCAGACTAAGCAATGCTCGATCATACAAATCTTTTGCGCCGCCGTTCTTTCTGCAAATGTTACCGACTCCTTTTTTCTACATCGACATTATTTGCATACACTTCACTCTGAATCACAGTCCTGCACACAAGCGGCGTTCCCCTTTCCTCCACCATTCCAAACGCTGCTAAAATTGACACCGTTACTTCCAGCTAGTGTGCACCTGTCTCAAACTTCCAGCCTTTCGACTTCATGGGTGCATCGCCGTTAAGTGCGTACCCTTTGCCAATGCACGCACCTGCACACGGCGCGCATGGACCCGTGCACCGCACTCTGGCTTGGTCAATTAGTTCCTCTCACCAGCCCGACTATCCCATAAAGCCCTCTGTGTTCAGTAGCCACGTCCCGTTTTTTCTGTAACCGTTAGCTGCACGTGCTTGTTTCATTTCCATATAGTCGACGTGGTTTTTGACGCTTCTCAATTCGTATGTGTGATTACCAATGCAGTGGCCAGACGACTGCACCACTCACCCTCCAATGAGCAGACCTGCTGATCCCAGGGGGAATTTCTTTGACACGCTTGTATTCGCGGAATGCGGCTTGGTCCATGGACCAGGTTAGGAGCCCGCGGCTCCTATGGGTTGTTTTCTTAGCATTGGGCAGCTATGCCTTCTAGCCCCCACCAGGAACTGCAAAACGGACGAAGTCCTAAAGTTATTCTGTGTACACCTGAAAGTCCGCAATGGTAGAGTCTCCAGGACATTCATTCCCTCAGTTGTCGTCCCTTTGTGTCTGTATCTTGTCCTCTCGACCTTCCATACTAACATACAGAATGAGCCACTTCTCTGATTCAAGACCTCCCTCCGGTCTGGAGTCGCTCCCCACATCCATGTTTTCCCTGCCCTCCGAACAACAAGTCAAAAAACAAGCCGTGTCCAACCTCACCAAGAACTTGATGTCGTCCTCGGCCCGTTATGTCCCTCCACACATGGATCACATCACCCAACCAGAGCCGCCCAGACAGCCGCCGCCGTACTCTGCATCGGTCAACAGCCATAGCAACTTCATTCCCGTGAATCTGCTTGGCTCACGTCCTCCGTCCTCGCACCCGACGTCGTACAACTCCCGTGACATCTATCCTCCAACGGGCAGCACTGGGGGCCTGTTCACTGGCAACGCCAACTATATACCCTTGGGCCATAACACTCCGACCGCCGTGTCATCGTCGTATACCTCCAATTACTCGCACACGCCTTCATTCAGTAGTGCAATGGCGCCTACTTCCTCACAGGGCAACACCATTAATCCTCCTCCAAACGCACAATTCAATCTGCAACCGGGCGGGCTTCTGGGGTCATACCAGGCCCCAGCGTTGCCCACCACCACCGTATCCATGGATTCTGCCAACCCGCACGTCCCTTTGCATATCCAAGCCCCCGGTGCCAATCCGACTATGCCCGAGCCTGTGCCTTACGTACAATCGGAGACATTTGATAACCAGATCTCCAACTCGTTTGCCAGCAACGGTGGTGAGAATGGCAGGCCCATCCACCCCGCCGCGCTCCAAAGAAACGACCTGAGCCATGGCCATACCCACAACTACTATATACACCATAATTACCAGCAGCAGCTACGAACACTGATTCTGAACCCAACCCAAAACGAAAACATTCTGCAAACCTCGAAAAATGACGAATTCACAATGAACGACCAGCCCCAGTATAACGAATCGCCTATGGGGTTCTTCAACGGCGAGCCTGACCACTATATGTCCTACAAAGAATATCTCGAGATATTAAACCGCAGGGATGCCAACGCCGCCGCTGAAAGTGGCGAGGGCTACGAGGAACATTTCAACATCGTCGACTTCTCCGTAGACCAGCTCATAACCATGCTCCTGTGTCTCCTCACCAAGATCATAGACACAAACGATAAGCTTCATCCTAATCACTTCGACAACACCATTGCTGCGAGACAGAAGCTCAAGGAGCAGCGTAAGTTGAAGAAAATTGAAAGCGAAAGACGTGCCGCAGGAGAATCTCCAGTAGAAGCATCAGTGACGTGTGACAATGACGGCATAAGCACCACGGTATCGCATATTGCCGAGGGCGGCGAGCACTCCGATAGTACATCTGACGGAGAAGAAGATGAATTGAAGAACCGCTACTTGGCTAATGTTCTCGCTTTCCACGGAACTAACGTGCCGGGAATTTCGCTCCATGCGTATCTCACGCGTGTGCTCAAGTACTGTCCCGTGACCAACGAGGTTTTCCTTTCCCTTCTCGTGTATTTTGATAGAATAGCGAAACGAGCAAACAACTTAAAGAAAAAGAAGAGAGAGAACGAGTCCGAAGGCGAGGAGCCCGAGCAGTTGTTTGTCATGGACTCGTACAACATTCACCGGCTTATAATCCTGGGTATCACCGTAAGCTCGAAGTTCTTCAGTGACATATTCTACAAAAACCTCCGGTACGCGAAAGTAGGGGGACTCCCGTTGGAGGAGTTGAACTACCTCGAGCTCCAGTTTTTGCTTTTGCTCGATTTCAAACTCATGATTTCCGTCGAAGATTTGCAAAATTACGGAGACCTTTTGCTCAAGTTCTGGAAACGAGAGCAGTTGGCCAATGAGATCACCAAACAAGACGACGTGACAAAACCTGAGGAATACTAAACTATCAATATCGAGGAACGATGAGCACCTCGATGGCTTCATGCCGTGGACGACCTAGACATTAATATTTTAATATAATACAAAGACCCTAAGCTTGTTCTTCCGATAAGATAGAAGTGGAACCTTCCTCCGAAAGTGTCTCGGATGTTTATATGACCTGAGATCGGTTCTAAAATTAGAGTTCGCTTCAAGAGAGGACTTGTTTGCGAGAATTTGTTTCTGGAGTTTGGTCCAGAATGGACAAGTATGTATAGCACCACATTTAAACCGCCAAACAAAACATACACAGACATTTTTACATTTCGTCGTCAAGGAAAACGTCAGAGTCTCAAAGAAACTTTATTCCTTCTGCTTTAGCCGATTCCATAGTTCAGGGCACTTTATACCAAATAGGCTATATGCACAATGGGCTAAAATAACCATGAGAACTTCCAAATCAAGTAAGCTCATGGTCGTAAATGGCCACTACATGCACTCCTGCGGTTAACCTTATTACTTAATACGGATAAACGCTATTGAAGGGCTTCGCCGTCGTCATCGACCCAATGCCATATAAAGCAACAACAGCCCCAATTTCCCGACACCACTGTCGACTGTAGATGTCCGCTTTATCTGAGAATCTCCAGAAGTTGACGGGTGCGTGGTCAACTGACGTGCTTCCCACGGCCACCACCCTCACTCATATAAACCCTACAAATGTCTATGGAGTGATTGAGACGCTTTTGTCGGCATCGTCTGCATACCCCACTATAACCAAGCGAATCGAATTGTATTCGTTGGCCAGAGCCGTGAAGGGCGCAAAGGCGTCGCTTTCGGTGATCTCGGCGCAAAACTATATAGCTACTGCAACAGCAACGCAAGATTTCCCCTTGATGACGCAGGTCATTTGGAACTCCACCATGGAGCTCCAGGACTTGGAAATGGGCTTTAATTTATACCAGATGAAGCTTTCACGCTGGGCAAACCTACTCTTTGCGGCCATCTTTGCCTTTTTGGTGTTGGCGCATTTCAGTCTCTCGGTGTGGAAAAGAACAGCATATTTCGGCGTGTGCCTAGTGGCAGGTACCTTTTTAGAGACGGCAGGTTATGCGGCTAGAGTTATGTCGATCGGCAATTATTCGGACAAATCGAGGTATCTTTGCCAAACGATCTCTTTGACGTTGGCGCCTGCCTTTGTCATGGCTGGTATATACTACCTATTGGCGCAGCTAATGGTGACACACGGGCGACGGTTCACCATACTTAGACCGCTATGGTACTCGTACATCTTCATTTTCTGTGACATATGCTCTTTGTTCATTCAGGCAGCCGGTGGAGGTCTTGCAGCCATCAGCTTGCAGAACTTGGAAAGCACTCACGTTGGAACGCTTGTTATGACAGTGGGCGTGGCGTTCCAGGTCGGTTCGATGACACTTTTTTTGTGTTTCCTCATGCACTTCTTGTGGAGAATCTACTTCAGGGCTTCTCCCTCTGTCAAATTCCTGTTTCGAAACATGGGGGACTTGTTTTTCCAAACAAAGAGAGGCAAGGCGCTACAGAAGGATTACCTCTACCCAATGTACGACCAGAGGTTCCGTGCGACAATGGACAGGCCCTTGTTTGGTGCTTATCCCTTGGCAATCTTCATGGCCTGTTTCTTCATCTACGTGAGATGCGTTTACCGTTTGATCGAATTGAGCGAGGGCTGGTCTGGCTTCTTGATTACCCACGAGCAATTTGTTATGACTTTGGATGGGTTGCAAGTCCTTATCACATGCATTATTCTTGTCTTCTTCCATCCGGGTATTATCTTCGGCGCTGGCTTCAAGGGATCGATCACTGGAAAGCAGCCCATTGAGGAATACTCAGATGAAAAAGGATACCCGTATGCCTCAAATCCGGAAAAGCTAGACGACGATTCCCTGAGTTGGGACTCCGAAGACTATTCACTCAGGGGATCTGTTGCTGGCCAACAGAAGACCACACCTAGACAACCCTCGCAAGAAAACTTTAACGTAATACCCTACTTCACAACACCCAAACAAGATCCTTTGGACAACCCCTTCGAGAACCCCTGGGAAAGACGCAATTCGTTGAACTCACAGAGTCATACCCTTAGAAGCACGACTGGAAGCCTCCTTGAGAACCCCTTTGAACCGAATTCGCAGGTGGGTTCGAGCGAAATGCACCAGCAAATGAGTTCTCCAAGACGCGATGCGTGTGCATTGAACCCAGTCATTGAGGACGAGATTATGGCTGTTCCGTACGTCAACTGTACCGAGAACCCGCCAGCTATTCCACAAACGCCAAAAAAGAAGAGCAGGCCCTTCTCCAAGTCGTCTAAGAAGTCCGACACGGCATCCATCTTGTCTGTGAACCCATACGAGAAGGAGGGCGTCGATGTTATTAAGACGTCTGGACCCTACGAGCTTTACGAGAGACCAGAGCTTACGAGTACATATCAGGTCGACAACTCCGATCTCGAATCGCGTCTTACTCACGATGAGTTCTTTTTCAATTTCGGCCCCAAGAACTAGAACACTTATAACTTTACAACTGAAGCATCTTCGAGAACCAGAAGTATGCATATGGCATTATCATATTGCAAGTGATTGGGTATAAAGAGAATTAGATTAATGAAAGTTTAGAATGACGAGTTAGAATAATGAGTTGAGAATAATGAGTTGAGAATTGTGTAGTTGACGTTGATTGACATAAGATGGGAGTCTTGCTAAGAGGAGTCCAAGGCGGCGAAGACACAGATCATGAGGTGAAGTTCTGAGGAAGAGCTCAAAGATTTTCTTCATTGTTTAAGTATGACCTAGCATTTGCGTGTACCACTAATAACACCCTGCCAAGTGTTAAACTTGTAGTAAAATAGAATTGCAATCGCCTCAAAAATGTCAAGATTTTTAAGCTTATCAAATGGTGTGTCTTTTTATTTCCTGGTGTACCATTTCCCCATCTCTTGCTTCAGACTCAATACTGAACACACTTCTCACAAAACAACTCGAAGATGAGGACTAGGCCCCAAATCTCATTAGTGGTGGCCGCAATGGCGCCAGATCTCGGCATAGGCGCCAAGGGAAAGCTTCCGTGGCGCCTTAAACAAGAGATCAAGTATTTCAAAGACGTGACTTCTGCGGTTCCAAACGAGGGCAGCGTCAATGCCGTGATCATGGGCAGAAAGACGTGGGAGTCGATTCCTGCCAAGTTCCGACCATTACCCAATCGCTTGAACGTTGTCCTTTCAAGATCGCATGTAAACGACTCCAAGGATGGTGTCTTATACTACAACTCCATGGACCTGATCTTGAACGCGTTCCAGAAGACCGATTACCGCGTCGGCGAGAAGAGTATCAGTAAAATATTTATAATTGGCGGTGCCCAAATCTACAATGCATTTGTTAACGACTCGAGGGTCGACAGTCTTCTTCTAACAAACGTAAAGTACACCGGGAATGAAGCGGAAGTCCCCGCAATGGACTGCTTCTTGGACTGGGACCTCAGTAAATGGAACCGTCTGGATACACATAAACTAAAGGAAACAGTGGCCGTCGACTTCACAGAGGGAACTATCAAAGAGGGAGACTATGAATACGAGTATACGTTGTGGGAAAGAAAACAACACGAGTAAGCTCCTACAACTGCATGTGGCAAAAAAGAAACAAAACTGATTTATTGAAACGATATTCTTACTGAATTGGAGTCCCATTGTATGTATGCGCAGGTTTATCTGACATACGGCTTATTCAACCCATAGACTTGCTCGCAAACAGTCCACCAACAAAGCTTTCTCTGGGATGCTCCGATCTGCGAACTTCTGAGATGCTCGCCATACAAAAAGAGCTCGTAAAAAAGTCTTAGGTTGGGCTGAATGATCATGTTGTACCGCAGGACTCTCACATATAAATAGCTTTCCAAGAAACTAATGCTGAAGTACTTCATCAATGACGCAATAATGAGGGTCGCAGAACGCGAGACACCCACTCGGCAGTGGAAGAGTACACGCTCTTCTTGCCTGGGGTCCACCAAAACTTTCTTTTGGATCTCATCAGGGCATTGTTCTAACAATTGCAGGAATGAGTCCTTGCCGTCATCTCTGATATTATAGATGTAGACAATAGATGTTAGTTGAGGAAAATTTCCGCCCTTTGTAATGATTTTAGACCTGACAGCGTCAGATTCAATGACCACTTCATACACCAACGATTTGCCATCGTTAAACGCAAAGATTGGCTTAACCACTGGACCCAGTGTGGCCAGTGTCGCATCATGCTGAAATGTAACATTCAATGCAGAGAACCATTCCGGTTTTTCATCAATAGACACTACCTTCTTAATGTTGAGTGCCGAGAGAACGGTCAAAGACGAGGCCTGCTCGACTGACCCAAGAAAAATTCCCCCGTAGATGTTGGATGGTAGATTGATCTCGTTGTGGAACCAATCCATGCTTGCATCTTGCTCGTAGTCTGTGTCACCGACTTTCTCTAATGGAATATCAAACAATAGCTCACAGTTACGGGTCGAGAACTTCCTGAACCACTTAATAAAAGGATCAGCTGTTTTGAGGAAGTAGTAGTCTTCCTTGGTGAGACAAATCTTTGGCTTCAACTTCAGAAACATCTTCAAGAGACCCTCTTCAAGTTGGCTAAACTTGGCGAAGAGACCATAGCTGGCCAACAAAAGCGAGGAGCCTGCAAATCCATCATACGAGTACGCAAAAACGTTTTTCTTGCTTTTGATTACCAACTTAATGAAGCGGAGCAAGTTGAGGTAGTTGAGAAGGTCTTCCTCTGGGATACTCGACCCATAGCGCCCAATAAAATCGGGAAACTCTAACGACACCGGGATACTATGCTGCTTATCGTTCAAAACCCTAATTGCAGCGTTCAATGCATCTTTCGTAGGCATAGAAGCCCGGTCATGGCAACAGATGTAGACTGAAAACTCCACCGGCACTACACCCGGATGCGCCTGGATTTGATGATAGTTGAGGGCGTTTCCGACGTACAAGCCGTTGAAAACAGTATGGAAGCCGTTCCGCAGCCACATGAGCGTCTGTTCTAACAGCGGGATGCGTTCACGAGCCGTTGCACATTCTGTTTCATTGGAAGGATCGCAGAACGCGAACTTTAGGTTTTTGTTTAAATAAGGCTCGATTGCGGACAGATTTTCAAACGGAAAGTCTACGATGTAGATTGGTTTCTTGTTTGGTCCCATGAGGGACGAGATGAGGGAAGCCGCTTCAACGTTGATACTAGAGTCTTCTTCATCATTGTAAAGAAGAAAATGACAGAGCGGGGCCATGAGCTTGATTTGCAAGTTGTAATTACGATTCTTCAATTCGTCGTAGGCCGAGTTCCGCAAGCGATACACGGAGTCAAAAGGCTCGTACAAAGTATGGTCTAGGTCTTGAGAAACAGAGATGCATTCAGTAGTAGGGCTCAACGTGAGCAAATCATCCATATGCACGGAGTTGATTATCGACGGGTTAGGAGATTGCAATGTGTTTACTGTCATGAGGTGAAATGCAGAGTGTGGCAACTGCAATTCTTTGAAGTGAGGGTACTTCTCAGCGATCTCGTCGTTCGAGAGGGCCAAGACATTCAAGTCGCGCTCGACATCGAATTGGTCGTGGTAGTATGCTCGTTGCTTAATGGATGCGAGACCATGCAAGTAGGGGAACAATTCCAGCGACAGCGGAGCCGGATTCTCGCTCGAGTAGTATAGGTCGAGCAATTGCCAGAGCTCAGGAACGCTCTTTAGAAGGTACACATCGGCGTCGGATGATTTCTCCAACGATGCATTGAAGTCTTGTACGCGCTTGAGAATGTACTCGTACTTGCTAGGGTCCTTAGCCAGCTTAGGACTCTCCAAGGCAAACGTATCGACCAACGTGCTTTCTGAGGTGATTCTTGGAGGGAACGGTTCGTCAATCTTCGAATGTTGCTCCATTCTTGGCGACTCTGTGACCTCCATGATTTGATGCAATGCAGTCAAGAGTGGCGTGCTATACTGAACGGACAGCTGAAACACAAATGAAAAGTATAGGGCTGATTCCGACCTTTATCTACGTGGAGGGCCAAGACGGATAAGTATGGTTGCAAAATCCTGCACAGCGAGCACCAAGCCTAAGGACCAAGCCCCTTAACTGCCCGCTGTACGAGGAGGCAAAGAATAGAAACAAATGCGAAAATATGCAGCCAACAAGGCGGTCGCACACAGGTATACGCTAGTGTGCGAAAATGCAAATCAATTTATAGAAACGACGGCGGCGTTAGCAGTCGCACTGACAGGTCTAGACCTTTTCCAGCGATCAATAGAGAAGGTAACACTAGAATACGACGGGACACTGGAAGCGTTGCCGGTGTTGAAAAATAGAGTACGAGCCGAATGATTGGTCGAGCAGGGTCTATCGAACAGTAGACCGAACAATCGAACAGTAGCACCGAAAATGTATCGAACGGTAGTATCGATCAAGGGCAGTGAAGCAGCGTGGTCAGCTGTCGTAATTGTGCGTTTGCCAGGATCGGTGGAAAGCGAAGTTCGAGGAAAAGGTGGATTCACAGAAAAAACTTATCTGAAACTCAGCAGGAACATCGCTTTATATATTGGCGCGAGGGTTTTGGGCCAAGACCCTCCACCTGAACGGGGGTCGCCAAACTAAGCAAACATCCGCCACAAGCAAAAGGCTAAAAAGGGCAGATCTCCAGCAAATTGTTCCCGTAAATTACGTGCGATTTTTTCCTTTTCGTTCCTTTTCATGCTGTTTTATCGATAAATCTTTGGGCGTTGGGGCCTGGACCTGGAACGCTCGGGTTTTGGGCCACTGCATGCGGCTGTTGTGGCTAATCTTGCACAACCGTAAGGCACGAGAATGCACGATAGCCCACAGTACCATGTCACACGCAGACAGAAAGCAAGTGCATCAGATACTCGATATAGAAAATACTTGGGTTTTTGAATGCTACATTCCCAGCAAGTCTGGTCGGGAATGTGCACTATGCAGTGCCGATCATAGATAGCAAAAGCTGTCAACTTACAGCACAGTTTGGGGAGGAATTTTTGGCTGGTATCTTTAGCAGCCTGGTGAAATATTCTAGCTGGCGCGTGGAAATGCCGCCACAGTTGCCGTTTCGATGGTATTAACAATAGCCGTTGGGTTAGGAGCCCCGCCCACCGATTGATAGCGCCGATAGCGCCAGGAACCTAGCAAAGCTAAATCGATCCGTGACCGTTTCGTCCACTGTTCATCGCTAGGCGTTTTGAGCGCTGGAATTGTTCCGCGGTCTAGACCATTTTGACAGGGCAACTCGGAAGCGAGCAATACACTTGACACATTCTATGCAAGATGACACGACGATAAGGATGAGGTCAACAGGTCACATGTGCTTGACAGGTTCTGGAATGATATCTTTGATGAGTTCATTCTAGGAGCCATTGTAGTCAAAGGAGTGTACGAGTAGCATTGGAACCTGGGAGGCTCGAGTACTGATAAGGTATGGTTCTTGAGACGCACCGATCTCGTCAACCTCCTCTGCTTAAATATCTCTGCTTAAATATCTCTGCTTAAATATCTCTGCCTGAGTATCTCTGCCTGAGTATCTCTGCTTGAGTATCCCTGCTTGAATGCACTGGTAACTGTAGGGTTGGGCGTGCTGTGGTCTTTGAACCTCCGGCGGGTCATGAACCGACCCGGTGCATCGTTGAAGAAGTGCTCAAGACCCAACAGGCATCCATATCCACGACGCCAACGCATGCATGCACGTTAGGTTCAGACGTCTCGATTTGACAGCAGAGTTAGCTTGCATAAGAGCCGTCCTATTGTGAATGGAGGAGGCAGAGCCGCACGAGCGTTTAGCATTCCCCATCACCGACCCAGGTCTTCGTTTTGGCTCGCTGCTCGTGCAGTCCATCTTCTGATGTTTCGAACGGTTGGTCTCCTCTTATAACTTCAACTTTGACCGCCGCCGGCCACCCCAAGCCTGCCATCCACGAAACGGCTTTCCGGAGAAACGTCTCCAATTAGACCATACTATTCTAATAATTGTGTTTCCTGCCCGTGGCTGATATGGAGAGGACCATCGGAGAAGTGTTTGGTTCTCCGACTCAAAGCCATTCGATTCACACAGCGACACAAAATGCACCTTCGATTGATTGCCGCTTTGACCTCGTTCACACCCAGCTAATGGTGTTGGGGGATGTTCTTCACCACCCTGCTTTAATGAAACAAGGTCAAATCATCACACCTCGAAAAATAGTGACTCGCGAAAAATCGCAGCAAATTCTATCGAATTATATGCGGCCTTGCGCCAAAGTTTCGAGAGTATGTTTTCCAACTCATCTATCCTTGTAGTAATACATCTTAACTCCATTGCAACTCCATCGTAGCTCCATTGACTCCACTGTTCACCCACTTCCGTCATGTTTCCTACCCTTAGAAGATTCCAGGCCACTCCAGGCTACACCCAGCTCTTGCAGACTCTCAAGGTCGACTTGAAACAAGCCATGATCGCCAAGGACGGGCCCCAGAAGAACACCATCAAGGCCATCATGGCCACCATCAAAAACAGAGAGATTGACGGCGCAAAGCAAACAGAATCGTCCTTGAAGAGAACTTTCGCCAAGATGATCAAGCAAAGAAAGGACTCAGAAGGCTTGTACCGTAAACAAGACCGTGCCGACTTGGCAGACGTCGAACAGAAGGAGACTGTGGTGATCCAGAAGTACTTGGACACCTTAGAGGAGCTGGAGGCAAAGTAAATGACGAGAGGCAAAGTAAATGATGAGAGGCAATATAAAACGAGAAACTTCATCTAATTTGCAATGTATATAGTATAATAGAGTGACCAGGCTCCTACTTCCTTGAACTCTTGTAGAACGAGACGAATAAGAAATGAGCTACTCCGCAAAAGGCTGTGAGCGCTTGTCGCTTAAAGTAGTCAACCATTATCTTTCTTGTTGCCCTGATTTAGGAAGCACGTTCACTCGGTCCACCCCATTCTACTGATTTCAGAAACCAAACTTATTCATAAACTATAAAAAAAACTATTGAATATCTCGTTCACGACGAAGGATATGACTTGCAACTACATTGCTCCGAAGAACGCTACAAAGCCTACCACCAAGACGATCCCAACAGTGCTTGTAAAGGAGAGCAGTCTTGCGCCTGAGTTGCTAAAAAAGCTCAATTCCTTTTGAGCAAGGGTAGTATTTGCGGCTGCCGTAGCGGTAGACTTCCAGACTGTGCTGTTGCTGATGGTTTTGGTAGCCAACGTCAGAGCATGCTGAGGCATGACTGGAACCGCCCGCTGATACACTGTGGTCACCGCAGTGGGCACGGCAGTGGGTGTAGAAAACTGCGTAGTCTTTATTTGATATCTAGTGGAGTCAGTTTTCTTCGTTTTTGATGGCAAGGCGGCCACTTCAGAAGTGGTAGGCGAAACAGAAGCCAGCGCCGAGACGGTGTAAGGTTGGATCGAAACCATTCCTGTCTCCAAAGACTCATCGGCCAGCAAGTCTTCGTTAAATGGATTCAAAGGTACCAAATTAACCTTCTTGGAGACGTTGGGGTCCAGGACAATGTGCATGGGCACAAGCTGAGAAGTAGGTACTTTCAGAGTAACTGCGCTGGCAGAAGAACCCAACTCTCCCTCGTTGGATGGGCTGAGTTTCTTAGCGTTGACAATTGCGAGAATGCAGGCGTATTTGGTGATGGTTGCAAGTTTCATAGTGGTTGCAAGTGTTACTTTGCAGCCACAGATTACAAAACGACTTATATACTCGGGACTGTGCAAGCACCAAGATAAATACTTGAAATGTTAGATGGAATCTGATTTGTTTTAGAAGTGAATCTCAGAAAACTCCTACAGGGACCGCTGCTATTTTTGTACATTTTCGGATTGACTGAAATGTTTGACACGACGGCGGGATGACTCGGAGCAATAATCCGGGTAGGAAAAGCACCTGAAGAAGATATGA
Organism: Australozyma touchengensis; assembly: GCA_030566735.1. Taxonomy (NCBI): domain Eukaryota; kingdom Fungi; phylum Ascomycota; class Pichiomycetes; order Serinales; family Metschnikowiaceae; genus Australozyma; species Australozyma touchengensis. The sequence continues at coordinate 627,585 of JAKUAS010000005.1, read as the reverse complement.
AACCAAAACAGAAGGCTCTCAAGAATAGTTCCTTTTAGATTCTTAAGGCTTTGCGTTCCAAAAGGAGACTTGACTACTGCAACTTTGAACAACCTTACAAAAGAAAGAGACTGAAGAAGCCGGGAAGGATGTACTTATACAATTGAATCAATATTATGGGATTCTAGCTCTCCCTTTACTATAATACCGAATTCAATGATTTCAATTCACAGTAATCTAGCTTGTGTACGTCCTCTCTTCTCCTAACACAGGGAAACAACGGTCCACAGTTCTCCACAGAAATGAAAAACGTGGGATTTCTGGCGGCATAACGAAGACCTCTTACTTTTTACTATTCGTAAAGACGATTAATTAGTGCAGTGGATTGTATCTCTGTAGAATCCGACTATGTGCAGTATTTGACATTGTAAGGAACAAACCATTCTGTCAAATAAGTCGTAGATGTACAGGTCATAGATAGTTAACAAGTATGAAGCAGTTTCTTCAGTTCAAATTGTGGCGGACTCCCAGAATTGAAGATGGTACACCAACAACTGGACACATTGTAGACCGCCTCTGTTAAAGGTCCACTCAACATAATACATGTGTATTTAAGGGCCCATAAAAGCGTAAATTTAGGTTCACAACTAACCTTGCCCCATTTATTGTTCCGTGAAGACCGATTGTTTCGTCTTCAATAGCGTTGAATAGTCGGCTGTATTACGTGGTGGGCAATGGCACGAACACGGGAGTATCCGAAAACGGACAGCTGCAAGATTCAAGAGACGGACACTGAAATGAAGAACCTCGAACTATCTGTCCCAAAGCGAGACTCTAATCCGCGAGTTTAAGCCAACCTCTTTCACTTATGAACTTGAAGAGACAGAGCAGCTACGGCGCGGAGGAAATAACGAAGGAAGATGCAGTGTGGGATGCGATAGACAGTTTGAGGGAGGTAATGGCAGGATCCGGCAGGATCTGACAGGATGTGGCCGGAAGAGATAGAGCTTTAGCAGGGGCCACTGCTTATGAAGTTGTAGAACCATAGCTCTGCACCAGCGGTAGACTCTTTCGTCGCTGGCGTTTGCAGAGGAGCTGGTGAGGGACTACTCCAGGCTGCGTAGTCTACTATGGTGATGGTCGATTTACAGCTGCCACCCACTCGATACTGGACAACATCAAGGGTCAAACCAAGAAACCAGGGAGCAGAGTCTGACTGCAACATTCTGAACGATATTGTGAGAGAAGATGGTCCCCTGGTTGTCTGATGTGATACATGCCGACTATGGCTTGAACAGAGAAAGACTTGGGCCAATACCTGGAACAATCGACAGGTCAACCTCTACCGGTAAAAGAGCCCTGAACCACACACTATCAAGCCTACGCTGAAGGTGTACAAGTCACGACAGTGCTGATATGGCTGACGTCCTTACCTGGCAACCCAGGAAATGGAGCCGCCGTGAGGTTGCATAACAAGTTAAGACAACATTCAAGGGTGCATACCAAGTTAAGAAAACATTCAAGGGTGCATGCCAATGCTGTCTAGGCGAGAGCCTGGTCAAGGACTTAGTGTCAGCGCTTTCATAGGTTTGGCTAAGTCCTGGAATCTGTTCCACAGTATTGCAATGGCAACAATAATACACATCTACCTATAATATAATACTCATCTACCTATAGTAGGCTGCTTTTAAGCTCGCTAAGTAATTGCACGCGAAGCTTCCCTAGTTGAGTTGGATGTTGTTTGTCAAATGAGAAAAGAAGGAAGCAGAAACAAGTAGAGGTGCATGGAGGATACAGAAGGAAGACCATTTTAGGCTGTCGTTATTGTATTTTATACCAGCAGTCAGCTTACATTGTTGTGATGTACCCCTATTGGTGAACGTCGAAGAACCCGGCCACTACACTACTACAGGCTATTGAAAGCCACTTCTAAGATTCCAGCAAGATTCCCAGTTTCAATTCTCGTATTGTATCCAAGAATTCTTGACTACAGCAGTCACACCACAACACAACAGCGAAAACACGCCAGCTACAGATAAAGAACACCCTCAAAAAAATCCAAATAATAAATACGACCCAAATCGTCCCCATTGCAACTCCTGCTTTTCCCTTGTTTCCTCCTGAGCAACGTCCCTGGGCGGCTCACAATACACACTCGCAACATCTGACAATTGCACAAATTTGTTTCAAGTGCTATTCCCAACAACAATGTCAGAGGTATGTTCTCAAAAGTCAGGCCACGGCTTCCCCGTTCCAGCTATAAAAAGCGAGAGGCGGCCCTCCCCATGCCCACGTATCCGTGGCTCCAAATTCGTGGATCTCTGTACTAACAAACAAGGTGAAAAGAACCATCAGAATCATCACCAGCCAGCACATCTTGAAGGATGTCCCTGCGGTGCAAGACTACCCCATGAGACAGTGGTCCATTGAGATTGCTATGCTCAACGAACAAGGTGCTGTCATCCCTGCCAATATACTAGATAAGGTAACGTACACCTTGCACCCGACGTTTCCCAACCCCATAAGAGCAGTCAAGCAATCGCCCTTCCGCGTCGAAGAAAAAGGATGGGGAGAGTTCGACATCCCTATTTCTGTCCATTTGGTTGGCTTGCCGGGGAAACAGGGCGAGCGCAAATTTAACCACGACTTGAACTTTTTGCTGGAGACCTACACCGTTGACCATCCCATCTCCATCCCATTGAAAAACGCACAGTTAAACAAGCTTTTGGCCGAGTCTGGCCCTGTCCCCGCCGAGGGAGACGCTAAGCGTCGTGGCGACGGCGAGACCTCCAAACTGAAGAAGTTGAAGAGCGGGCCTGCCGCCACGAAGGGCTCTGTAGACTTGGAGAAGCTTGCCAACGGGTTGACAAAACTCAGCGAGGATGCGTTGATCAGTATAGTGCAGATGGTCACGGACAACCGCACCAGTGAGATGAACGTCAAAAACGACGTCGATAACGGCGAGTTTACCATGGACTTGTACACGTTGCCCGAACTGTTGTTGAAGAGTTTGTGGGAGTACGTGAAGTCGCAGTTGGGCGAGAACTAGTCTTCTAGAAGTAACTTTTAATAAAAATTTGTGTATGTCTAAGAAGGTCAAGTATGTAGCTCGATGTACGAGGACGTTGCTGGGTGGGCGCTCAGCAGCAGGATGGCTCATTCGTGAATTGAAATGGCGTATGTTTTTTGTAGGCATTGTTTCGTAGTGTTGTTTGCGTGAGGTTCGTTCACCACTACCCAGTACCAACACAGAGAACTGATTCAGGTAGCCAGCAGTCACTAAATGGAAACAGAGACGAAACACGTTTACCTAACTTGTATGTTCGTGGTACTGATACAATGTCTCTCACCTTCCCTCACTCGATTTCCCACTAGTTTCTCGGAATTCCCTATCCCGTCTCAAGCCGTCCAGATCCTCACAGTGGTGTCCCACGATGCCGTTGCCAAGCCTTGGCCGTCCTCACTGACCTTGACTTGCGAGATTCTGTCTTGATGTGCCGAGTATCCGGTTCCAATCTTCTCGATAATCTTCTTCTGGAACACATCCCAGGATATACATCCATAATCCGCGTAGCATGTGTACATGATTCTGCCGGATTTGCTCACGGCAATGGACGTGACGCCGGCAATATCATACTGGTTGCTCAGACCACTAGAGCTCAGCGGCGAGGCCGGCGCCGACGGTACCATATACTTCTGGTCGCCGTCCTGCGAATCCAGCGAATACGTACGTGCTGCACAATTGTTCCTGTTGACAAACTGGTCGCGGATATCGTACGACTCAATCGCACAGAGGGACCGTAAATCAAAGAGCTGACAGTGCCCTAGCTCGTCTCCCGTCACGAAACTATTTCCGTCTGGAAGCTGCGCTAAAGCATTGACGTCCTGTGTGGTAATGTGGAAGTTATGCACGGACCGCTCTTGTCTGGTGTCCCAAAGACGCACCGTTCCGTCGGCGCTGGATGAGTAGAACAGCCACGGCGTGTTCAAGTCCCTTGCTGCCACCAGGGCACACAAGATATCGTCCGAATGTTCTGTGTATTCCCGTACTCTCTGTCGCTTCTCGACGTCCCATAGCCGGATGAGCGAGTCGCCTGAGCCGGTGATGAGTTCACGTTCCGTAAGAAACTCCAACACGCCAATGTAAGCCTTGTGCTGCGTCCCGAATCCCTTGACCGTCCGAGTGAGCTCGATGCTTTCGCGATTAGGGGTGAAGTTCTGGTCGAGCTCCGTGTTCAAAGAGTACACGGAACACTTGTTTTCCAAACCCGCCAGAGCCACTAGTCTTCCTGACGGAGAGTAAGAACATGTAAGCGTCCACCGATGCTCTAGCGGGATCGCCTGCAATTTCAAGCCACTCAAGACGTCCCAGATGATTCCGAATCCGTCCTGACATACGGAAAAGATCTTGTTTGAGTCTGGGCTGAAGGCGATATCTACAATCTTCGAGCTATGCCCCGATAACGTTGCATGCTGTTTAAGGTACTTTTCCGGCGGGATCGGTGGCAAGTGCCCGCTAACTTCCGAAATCGTGGCATCCATAGTTTTCTTCTTCCACTCCACATATTCCTCCTGTAAGATCTGGCACGTTTGTCTGGCGGCACTATAGTTTCGGAGGGCAAGCGATTGTGTGTGCTGCTCTGTTTTGGACATGATGGGAAAGAAATGCGAGAGTGCCTGAATGCAGAGTTTAGTACTCTAGGTGAAGCCAGGAGAAGAAAGGCGGTATTGACGGGTTGAACACACACCTGCCTTTCGTCAAAATGGGCGTGCATACAAACGCTACTGTTCGTAAATGTGGCCTATCTGCACACTGACAGGACTAATCTTCCAGATGAGGAAACTACTTAATACGCTGATTTGTTGAGGACGCAAAGCAAAACGGAAAAACGAGTTGTAGAATTGTTTTATGGATTTTAAAAGGAATATGAGGTTTTTTGTTCTAAATCAATTTGCGAACGCAGCACTGAGATACACGGCCTTTTTGTTGAGATAGGAATCTGAACTCCAGGGCCAACAAGATTGCAAACTATCCGTATTCCATAACTCGCGACACCATAAATCACATCCCGAACTGTCTTCGTTTATAAAAATACATCTAGTCCTATTATTACTACGTATAAATACTACATTTTGAGACGTTTTTCAGACGTCTCCAATTCCAGATCCAACTCGTTATCCCTTTTCGTCACAGCGGGTACGGGCGCAGCTGCCGTTTTCTTCGTTCTGGCCGTCTTGGCCCGCAGCTTGTCGTCTCTGTCCAAGTCACCGGTGACTCGTTTCAAGTACTCTGGAACAGGAAGTCTTGATTTCAAAAAGAACATCTTCCAGTTGCGCGCCTTGTCCTTAAGTTGCACCTGTGTCCTATTCTTAAGCGACTCGTTGATCTGGCCGCCCTGACCAAAAAGCTCGAGGATCGTGGACCAATGAGGGCCTTTTAGTTCCAAGGCATAACGCAAGGCTTTCTCCTCTTCCCTTGTCCAAGGACGACGGTTAGGAACACGCCCAGTGATCCCAGGGTTAATACGTAAGTGGATCTGTTGCTCTTGGATTTCACTCGGAAGTAGTCCTGCGGTGATATCCTTGATCTCCTGGCTGTTGGACACATCTGGCGCTCCCTGGGTATTCGAGGCGCCAGCACCACCAGAAGCTTCTACAGCGCCAGGTACAGCGTGGGGACTATTCCGGCCGAGGGTTTGTAACGTTTCGTCGCTGTGCGGAGTGAGCGACGAGTCGATATGGTTTGGAATCCGACTTGCCGCCAACGAACGATCTGGGCGCGAAGTCGACGTTTTCGTCTTCTTTCCCCAAATCAAAATGCTCATATCTTTGCAGACGAGGTCAAAAAGGTCCTTAAGGAACGCAAACCACTCGTAATGTTCGCTAAAGTTGTCAGTCTCGCTCTTAAGAAGCGTCTCCTTCCGTGACTTACATCTGGTGACAAAATCAAGTTCAGTGGGCAGAAGAGTCTTCACGCCTCTTCTTTTAAGTAAGATTTCCTCGAGATTAGTTGGGAACACGTCTTCCAAGATCGCTTCTCGTGATCTCTCACCAGCTACCAATCCAGAAATAAACGCTTGTGTCTTCAAATCCAAATACAAACTGGCCTGCGGCTTGAATATTTTACCTACCTTATCTCCGATGATTGTGTTTACATTGCTCTGGAGGTTCATATTCGTGGGGGACATGTTCGACATGGAGTTAGCTGGATCTAGATTATTGAGAGGACAAAACACCGAAAGGAACGCTTCGTTCAAGTGGAAGAACCCGGCTTCTAGAAGTCCAAGTGTGGCGGCCAAGAATGTGGCCAAATTGACTTTTCTAAGCGTGGATTCAATCGACTGCTCGCGGCTACGGAATACACTTAGCGTGGTGTCGCCTTCCTTCCACATCCCCGGCGCTAGATGCTCCACAGTAATAAAAGGGTCTTCTTCAGAGTATAAGCGCTTGGTGACTTCGAAGAGTGACGCCAAATCTCGGAACGCGGCACCTTGGGCTGTGTCTGGATTCGACGCCAAATCGATAATCTTCTGATACGGGCCAACGGCAAAATATCTAAGTAGCTGTGTCGCCAAATTATCTAAGACGGGGAGCGTCCCGATTAAGAGCTGGATCCTCGCAGGCAAGTAGTCAGGAGCGACGATTGGTAGAGGTAAGGCGGCCAAGTGAACATTGGCCAACAGCGCTACAGGAGGAACATGACTAGAAAGAGCGTTATATGCGGCAAGAGCCGTGTTTGTAGCTAGAAGCTCAGAATCGGCAGGGATATGCGCTGCACGACCCTGTGGAGTGCCAGAACTGTTATCTTGATTCTGAGTAGATGCGTATGTCCCGGTGCGAGCAGAGGCAGAGCCAAATTCGGCCGGTTGACCATGTGTTGACGTAGGCAAGCCCTCAAAGTCCTGCGTGGAGCCAAACTGGCGGATATCGTTGCCGGTATCTGTAGTTCCTGAGTCATGTAGTCCGTTCGCCTTTTCTGACGACGTAGCTCTCTTGAGCTCGTCTGCGATCATCTGCAAGTGCCTTTTCTCTTCGTCTGGGTCCATCTGGTCGCCCTCTTGCGCATACTGCGCGTCATGCATGCCGTTGATACCCTTATCGTGATCGATGTCTACACCCGATTCTTTCTGTTGAAGCTGTTGTTGTTGCAAGTCGTGCTGGGCGATGGCACGCTGGATTTCCTGGTCAAGACCGTCTTCCGTGTATGCCATCTTGTCTATGGTTTCTACAGTGTCGTGATTCGAGTCTGTTGTGCTTGCTCGTTTCTGTGGGTAATTGTGGGATAAGGGCGAAACATTCACGTTTGAGGCTAGCTGGTGAATCTGTGCATCAGCATCGTTGTTATGCGAGTTTTCGTTATGAGCGCTTGCTTGATGCCCTTGTTGTGTTTGCGCATCGGCTCCAGCGGTGTTTGTGGGTGCCAATGGGTCAATGCTGGCGTGATCGGAGTCGGACGTTCGCTGGTCTGAATTTGAGGGTAGTTCCGCAAGCAGCGGGGGACTTTTTTGGTATTGCAGGTTGCTCATTGGATGCGCTTTGGTTGTGTGGGACCTGAAGAGTGGGTATTTTGGTTTAAGATGAGCTCGATACAGGTCGATGATATGGGGTAGAGAAGAGGTAGGGTTACAGACCACAACAAGGCAACGAGAAACGATAAATTGGAGAAAAGGGAAAATTTGATGAGCGATTTTGTGCAATTGAGACTTAGCGTTTGTTTGCGGGTGATAATGGAAAGCAAAACAGATAACAAGGGCATCTGGAAGCGAGCCGTTTCGGAGTACATGATACGAAATGACGAGGAAATGTGCTTTGGAAAATTTGTCCGACACTAGGGCGTATCCAGTTGGGGTTTGAGCCCCGACACCAAGATGATCATATAAATCTGTTAGAGTAGGGCCTTCACTTCATCTATGAACGAGCCAATGCAACATCAGATAGATAGCCACTGATGCATTATGTCTTTGCAACTACGCTGGCGGCAGATGGCCCAGACTCATCGCCTATTGATGAATGCCTCTTCCGCCAGACAACCCACAACCCACCAGCACCGAAAACGATTACACGCAAAAACAAAAACGAAGCAGACTAAGAATCGAAAATCGTTGGAACTTCCTGATTAGGAAATTGCCGCGCTTTTTTCAGCTCCCTGGTGTGGATCGCCGTCCACTTCCAATTTCCCCTTAGCGCACTATGTACCCGCTAGTACCCGCTCCTACTGGCGCCAATACTTAGCGGTTATCTTTCCCCAGATATATAAACCGCCAATCCCCACCACAAATTTTCTTCTCCAGACAACCCCATCTCGTTTTCTTCTTCTTCTTCTTCGACTAGTTGTCTTTCAGTTGGAAGCAGGATTCTTTCAGCCCTTGTCTGGTTATCAGTACACATCATGCCTATCTCCACCACCTCTGTGTGCGAGGCATACTTCCCCAACGAGCCCACTGCGCCCGTCGTGGCCACTCAGGCCCCAGGCCCCCAGTCCAAAAAGGCCATCGAGTCCTTGAACAAGGTCTTTGACGCGAGAGCCGCTTACTTCGTGGCAGACTACGCCAAATCGGTAGGAAACTACGTTGTGGACGTCGACGGCAACAAGTACTTGGACGTGTACGCCCAAATCGCCTCGATCCCATTGGGCTACAACAACCCTAAGTTGGCTGAGGTTGCCAAGAGCGACAAGATGACCAATGCGATCATTAACAGACCCGCCTTGGGTAACTTCCCCGGCGCCGACACCGAGGAGATCATTTCCGACTTATTGAAGGTCGCACCTAAGGGCCAGGACAAGGTCTGGTCCGGATTGTCCGGCGCTGACGCCAACGAGTTGGCATTCAAGGCCGCTTTCATGTGGTACCAGAGCCAAAAGAGAGGCTACGCTACCGGCTTTTCTTCGGACGAGACCGAGTCCGTGATGAAGAACCAGGCTCCTGGATCTCCCGAGCTTGCCATCTTGTCGTTTGAGCGTGCCTTCCACGGCAGATTGTTTGCTTCTGCATCGACCACTTGCTCGAAACCAATCCACAAGTTGGACTTGCCATCCTTCAAGTGGCCCAAGGCACAGTTCCCCTCGTACAAGTACCCCTTGGAGGCCAACGAGGCCGCCAACAAGGCAGAGGACCTGAGATGCTTGGCCATCGTCGAGGACTTGTTGAAGGGCTGGTCTTGTCCCGTTGCCGCCGTCTTGGTTGAGCCTATTCAATCCGAAGGTGGAGACAACCATGCTTCCTCCGAGTTCTTCCAGGGCTTGAGAGATCTTACCTTGAAGTACGGATCGCTTTTGATTGTTGACGAGGTGCAAACCGGAGTCGGCGCCACGGGTACCTTCTGGGCCCACGAGCACTTTAACATTTCGCCAGCACCAGACATGGTGACGTTCTCCAAGAAGTTCCAGAGCGCAGGCTACTACTTCCACAACCCCGAGATCATCCCTAACCAGCCATACAGACAATTCAACACTTGGTGTGGTGACCCAGCCAGAATGATTTTGGCCGGTGCCATCGGTCAAGAGGTTGTCGACAAGGACTTGGCCAAGCAGGCCGCCCGCGTCGGAAACTACTTGTACGGCAAGTTGGAGGCCTTGGCCACTAAGTACCCCGAGTACATGGCCGACTTGAGAGGTAAAGACAGAGCTACGTTCATTGCATGGTCGTTCAAGGATGCTTCCTTGAGAAACAAGTTCTTGACTGACATGAAGACCGTAGGTATTAATGTGGGAGGCTGTGCCGAGGATAGCGTCAGATTGAGACCTACTTTGGTGTTTGAGGAGAAGCATGCTGACATTTTTGTTGATGGTTTGGACAAGGTCTTGTCTCTGTACTAAGTTAGCATTACGAATAACTAATAGTGAATGAATGTTTAATAGAAAAAAGATGTAGGAGGTGAAGTACGACGAGGTTCCAAGGAGTGAATGTGCAATGGATTGCAACTACTTAAACGACTTTTGGCTTGTCTACGAATGCTTTGTAGCTTCACAATACAGGGGTCTTACTCTGTTCTGAAAGCAAAGATTACGAGAATAATTCAAGTTGACGATCAATTCGCCCTTTTGAACAATGCTATCCCCAACGCTACATCCACAACGCTTTTCCGGGGTTTCTTTCAATCTCCGGGCCAGTAAATGAAACACTCAAAGTTGTCAATAGACTAATCGAAGAAATCCCTAAGACATACCAAAAATCCCGCCGATTCTTATTTTCCTTTTTTCTTTTTCCTCCGAAAATTATCCTTTTCTGTCTCTTCTCCCGGCCTTTAGACGGTCGCTTTTTGCACCCAATCGCTTCTCCACAAGACCCATACCCAGGACTTTTTCGGACCACAGATCCATCCACACCCCTTCGCTTCTACGCTCTTTTATTTCATAGCGGATTCTGGGTCTTCACGGGTTCTGATTGGTCGATGCTTTTGTAGTTGTCTCAGCCTCGTCCACCATATCGTATCGCCATGAGTTCTAACGTCCTCCATAGCGACACCGCAGCTGACTGTACTAGCACCAAAGACGGACTATATAGCCGCACGAAAGCGTTTGTGAAACGCGATCTGTCGGCGTCGCTCATTGCGGGCGGCATTGCCGGGGCAGTGTCTCGAACAGTCGTGTCTCCGTTTGAAAGAGCCAAGATCTTGCTCCAGCTCCAGGGGCCTGAGGCGCAGAAGGCATACAGAGGTATGTTCCCAACGATATGGAAAATGTACGTAGATGAGGGTTGGCGCGGCTGGTTTAGGGGCAACACCTTGAACTGTGTCCGTATCATTCCGTATAGCGCCGTGCAATTCGCCGTGTTTGAAAAAGTTAAGGTGCTACTTCAGAAAACGCAATTCAACGAAGCCGCCGGATTTGCAGGCGCCGATCGTCTCATTGCCGGGCTGGCCGGTGGAATTGTATCCGTGGCTGTGACGTATCCACTAGATCTTGTCCGCGCCCGCATTACCGTTCAAACTGCGTCGCTCAAATTGCTCAACAAGGGCAAAACGGTCAAGCCGCCCGGGGTCTGGGAGACTTTAGTTGATGTGGTGCAGAAGGAAGGCGGGTTTCCAGCCCTATATCGAGGGATCATTCCTACTACAATGGGCGTAGCGCCGTATGTAGCCATTAACTTTGCTTTGTATGAAAAGCTTCGAGATATGATGGCCGAGTCGGACCGCGACTACAGTAACCCGATGTGGAAGCTTGGCGCGGGTGCTTTCAGCAGTTTTGTAGGAGGTGTACTCATATACCCGCTCGACTTGCTACGAAAGCGTTACCAGGTCGCGAGCATGGCCGGCGGTGAGCTAGGCTTCCAGTACCGATCCGTGACGCACGCTCTTGTGACCATCTTTAAGACCGAGGGCTTCTTTGGTGCATACAAGGGCTTGACGGCGAACTTGTACAAGATCGTACCCTCGATGGCCGTCAGTTGGCTCTGCTACGACTCGCTTAGAGATGCGATTGCCTCGTGGTAGCTGTTGGAGTCTCTACGTTGGCAGCTTGTCGGGGACGTTTATTTAATAACATAGAAACGAGGCTGGTTAACAGACTCACATTTGAATATATTCTAGAGGAAGTGCGGACTGTAGCTTGATATGACGAGCTTTTGGCTATATTCTTTTATAGGAATCGGATAAATGAGTGATGTTGGTCTTGGTTTATTGTGGAGTGTCAGAAAGCAAGGACGCAACCGGAGACAGATACATAAAACCCAAAATAGGATATGTTATAGAAGGAACGGTAAATGATCCTTTTTTTTCGTCGTCATCACTTATGACGCGAACTGCTATCTTTGTTCCTCGATTGTCCTTCTCTGGCGCCTTCAACACGAAAGAAAGGGGGCACATAACCTCAAACAGTGGCTCCAAAATGATCAGCTAAACTTACCGACTAATTCAACGATCTGGCTTCTGGTCAAAACAAGAGCCGGTAATAGAGAGTGCCACGTGACCAGCCACGTGACTCCGGGTTAGCCAACCATCGATTCTTCATATCTCAAGATGGTGTCACCTTCTCCATCACCACTAAAAGAACAAACATGAAGGCTGCTCGGATTTTGATGAGTGCTGCTAAGCAACAATCCTCCAAGAAGGGAAAGGTTGACGTCCCCGTCGAGATGTACCCCTTGTTCGCTGCCGTTGGTGTCGCCATCTGCTCGTTGGGCTACTTCACCTACAGACACTTTGCTTACGACAAGCAATTGAGATTGTGGAAGAATCCCGACTTGTCCAACTTGGACAACGTTTTGAACAAGGCTGCTGAGGAGGAGAAGTCCAAGAGCGATTAGGTTTTGCTTTCGATGCCATGTGCATCAGCTATATATTCAAAATGAAATGGAACGAATTCGAAGCTGTAGATCTGTAGAAGAGTGATTTGAATCGCAATGGACGACGTCAATTGGGCCATTGCTCATGAATGTCGCTTGTCTTGTTTGTGAGGTGACGAACGATCTGGCTTAACAATTGATTTGATCAAGGTTCGTATTGGTCTGATGAATACGGAAGGTCACTGATTGGATAATTGTATTGGCTTCTCTATACGCGCTTTGCCGTTTCCAGTCGTTCCTGGTGAACATCTACATAATACACTGTCGCACCATTTCTATGTACACTTTTGGTCATCTCTAATCATCTCGAATGTTCGTATAGTAGTTCGTCACGTCGCTGATCTCGTCAAGAAGCTCTATACACTTCCTCATCCCCTTGGTGTGCTCCTCAGGGAAGTCGACCTGGCTATCTTCGTCAGCAAGATACACAAGCTTACTGTCCTTCAACTTGTACCCCTTTTCGGACAAGTTGTTGGACACCGCGTGCAAGTCATTTGGTTCCGTGAGCATTCGGAACAACCGCTCGCCACTGTACTCGTCCTCAGTGTCTACATATTCGTCCACGTCCTCGGCGCCAACGTCAATGGCCACCTCCAAAACATCGTCAATCAGCTCGTCGGCAGACACAGGCTCGAAAATGATCTCGCCTTTCTTTTGGAACATATACTGGCACGGGCTCATGGACGCATTGAGCTTGGTCAATGCATGCTTCACAAAACTCACACACCGCGTCTTATTGTCGGTGGTGGCCTCGACGATCATAGCGATCCCGCCGGGCCCAACGAACTCATACAAGACATCGTAAGTTTGCACGTTGTCACTGGCAAGCTCACCTGTGCCTCTCTTCACTGCATTGTCAATGATCTTCTTCAGGATATTCATCTTCCTTGCCTTCTCTAGAAGCGTTACGAGCTGGGAGTTGCCCTCTGCACCACCGGTTTTAACACTGGACGTGATTCTGGTGGCCAAGGTGTGTGCATCCTTCGATTTTTTTGCATCGTTCTTGGCCTTGTCGTGGCGGATGTTCTGCCACTTGGAGTGACCCGCGAGGGCCACGCTGCTTGTGTGAAAGAGACGACTAGTGAGAGTGGGAAAGTGCCGAAGCCTGGTAGCCTGGATCATGTGTGTGTGTCGTAGGGGAAATAGGTGACTGAAATTATTAGTGGTTGCAAATCGAGTCACGTGACGTGATCCGGGACGAGTGTTGAACGAAATGTGTATCGATGTTGACATCTTTAGCGTCATAAGAATGTTAGAAAAGATCAAAATGTCTTGGGGTCGAATGATTGGACGCTGTGGCTTGCCGAGGGCCAATGCTTGAAGAGGCTAGCGCAGCGAACAAGGTCACAACGACTTCCAGTTATTTGGAGAACGTCTGAGTGGAAGTTGGAGCTTGGTGCGATGGACTATAAGCAGATGCCACGATTGAGTTGCGTAGGGGGACTACCAAGTTCTCTTTCGAGCTAGGGCAGGAGCGGGAACGAAGAAAAGAAAGAGACGCCGTTTGAGGTGATCAATTTCGTGATAGATTTCATCAGGAATACTGTGGAAGTCAATTTCTATTGAGTATTTGACTGCCTGTTGGTTGTCGGGATGAAATTAGTAACAATGAAGACCCCTTCAACTCGCAGTAGGGCAATAGACGGTTGCATTCCATTATTCATTGCAATTTGGAACGTCCTGCCAAGTCTAGGCGGGTCTTCTTTATTGATGTACTTCGTCGATGTACGTCTTCTTCGTTAATGCAAAGAAGTAAGCAACACAGCTCAGAAAATTCCATACACCGCAAAATTATCGAGAAAAATTTGATTCAATTTTTCCCCCAAATCCCCATAACGACCGGACAAAGTCAAAAGTATGGGCTCACCATCAGACATTCAGTGCGCTCACTAGTTGCACACTTAACTATACCACTTCTTACTCTACAATCTACACAGTGCCAAACCCCAGGCCATAACCACCAAGCATGTCTACAGCCTCAAAAGTTACGTTTGCAGCCTCCTGTCTCTTTGCCGTAGGGTCCTTCATCTACATCAATGTGGAGCAGAGAATCGAGCGTGAGAATCTCAGACAGGGCCCCATCAAGGACGCTGAGCGTATGAGAAAGAAGCTCTCGAAGAAGCAGATGGCCAATGAGTTGGAGCATAAGGAGCAGATTGCGTTGCGCGAGGAGTACCAGAAGGCCCAGCCGTTGTCCGCCGAGATCATTCGAGGTGAAGACTAGCGGAGCAGAAAGTTCTCAAATGAGGATGTTGTAGCGCAGACACACGGTAAAAGACCAGGAAGGTGTCAGAGAAGACAATAGAAGGGGATCTTAATGAAGAGACGATGATGCATATACATATCGCTACGTTGATAGCTAGGGATGGCCCGAGACATCGCGCTCAGCAGTCCGACCAAAGACCATTATCTTGTACATAGAAATCGAATGTGGGAAGGCCATTGCACCGTAGGTATTCGACGATCACAAGCAAAGTATCCCTAGCTGCCAAAGAAATGAGGGCCCTGCTTTCTGAGGTGAAAGACACTAGTTCTCTCAATGCCCTTGGTATCAAGTTCTCAATGCCCTTGGTATCAAGTTCTCAATGCCCTTAGCATCAAGTTCTCAATGCCCTTAGGATCAAGTTCTCAATGCTTCGTACCAGTTATAGCCATGAAACACCTTCGACTTCCGGTTGCGGCCATATCAAGTGGAAAATACTGTTTCCCGTCCGATCAACGTTAGTCAAGCCACTTAGAGCCACACTGAGTAATGCAGTGGGAGACCATGTGTGAAATTGTGGTGCTGCAATCTTTTTTGGAAGTAGCGCCTTGGGTCACAGCAGCTTCTTGGGCAAAATAAGGCAATGAAAAGAACAATCCGATGCTCCAGATTCAAGGATCAAGTAATAAGATCCTTATCGACAAGTTACTACGCATGGACTACGACCTACAAGTTGAGGCTTGAAAGCCAAAGCTCCCAGCTGCCGTAGCGAAAGCTACAAGCCAAGCGTCAAAAGCAACTACTCAATTTACGTCATTCAATATGTCTGTGTGCTTGGAGACACCCGTGGTATGTCCCGAATGGGCGGCCAACTGGATGTACTATGAAACACTGGGGATCGTGTCCACTTTCTTGTGCGAGTCATTTCCCACGTCCCGCCTCAAGCGAATCGCCAAAACGGGTCTTCAAAGAAAGGATGTTGCGCTGTAGGCAGCTCCGCCGGAACAATAGGAAGAGACTTGGTGAAAAATATGTAGCGGTGAAAAGCGTTCTTATGTATGCGGTGTACGGGTGCGAAGCATCCCCAAACCAAACCTGTGGGCCTCTTCCAAATTAAATTTCGGCACAAATTTCGCCCAGTTCCTACAGTCTCTTATTAATAATCATGTGTATCATATTTTTAATTTACATGCCCGCAGCCGGGCCGCCGGACGTTTCCCTATATTTAAATAACCAAGTGAATAGCACTCACAATCCACAGCAAGATGACTAGCTGCTTGCACGACACTAGCCGCCAAATTCCAGTCTTTCCGTTGTCCCCTTACTCCATGCGCCCGACGATCTGGTCGTCGTCGTCATCGCTCGTCTTCAACTTCTCTTCCTCCTCCATAAGTAACTCGTCTTCCTCGCTAATCCGCAGAACGTCGTCCTCGCGACGTGGCCGGATGTATTTCTTGCTCGGAACGTCAATGTAGCCGCCCACGCAGCCAGGCATGGGCGAATATACCGACGGAATCTGCCCCGGCAGTTGTAGGCCGTCGTCATCGAACTCAATCGTCAGGTACGGGAGCGAACGCGAGTACGGCAGTGTCGCAAACACCGGGTCGCGGTCGTCGAAGCTCAGGCTCGGTTCGGTCATCCCCACCAAGATGGACGCAGCCTCCAAGAGCTGAACCTGTTGGTGTTTCGAGATGAGCAACCGTTTCGTCATTGTCCACTCGGGCGTGTGTTCCCACAAGTGTTTAGCAAGCGACGAGACGTGTTTGTATGCCTTGCCGCACGTCTCGCAGCGCAACAGCTCTTTTAGTCTGCCTGACTCACCCTCGGACGTTCGTCTTACTACAAAGCTACGCAGAAGCGTCGGGAACCCTGTACTACGGTCTGTGTGAGAATAGTAGTGGTGCAGGTGGCCATGGCTGCCGCTGAGAACCCCATGCAGCTTGTGTATGCTCTTCGACGGGATGGAGTATGGGTACGCCGATGAGTGTCTTCTTCCATGCGACACAGGAGTAGCCGTCATGATGGGGCTGCGGACTACAAAATATCGAGTATTTGAAATTTGTGTTTCGAAAACAAAGCTTTGGATTTCTGCTTTCGGCGGTGTGGAGTAGCGATAGGTCCGAGACTAGGTGTTCTGGAAATAATTATGTGAGAGATGAGGTCGTGTGGATAAAATGCGATGCGACTCGTAATTAGGGATGTTGACCTAATGGAGGCGATGTGAGACACTGCGCGGAAACCAAGTATAGGAGCGTGAAATTTAAAAAGGAATCGGATCCGACGCTATTGTAGGCGATAACTGGTTTCTTTTTTTTTCAGCGCGATATTTCGTATGCTCGAGAAACAGGGTGTCATTGCACAGGGAGTTTTGTTGGCGATGCTCTGCGGTAATAGTTGCCTGCACACGGACCCTGTCAGAACCCTTTCAAGTTAAATGAAGACCGAAAAGTGCAGAGAGTCAGCAGGCAGATGGTTATGAATATAGGAGGCCAGAGTTCGAGCTCGATTTCCATTCGCCAAGTTTTTGGCTTAGTTCGATCTGTGGGTACCATGACAAATGATTGGAGAACTCACGGCGTTGTAGGTATTGAAGTGACTGCTATCTTTTCAAAAGACAAAGAGACAATATAAAAATCAACTTTCTTCTGTTAAGCATCATAGCAAGGTGTTGTAAATCTCCATACGACCTTCAACTACACAAGTTACCACCTTACCAACGCTGAGGTGAGACCTTTAAGAACAGGCATCGAAAGGAAGCGGCTCTAACAGGAAGCGGCTCTAAAAGGAAGCGGCTCTAAAAGGAAGCGGCTCTGGGAAGAGGCTCTAAAAGGAAGCGGCATCGCTATCTTGAACCTCGAAGCCCTTCTCGGTCATGTACAAAATCTCTTGTACCTGGTCGACAAGGTCTAGAACGGTCATATCCTTGACCTGCTTCGCCACTGCATCGTCGCGAGTATACTGTAGCTGTATGTTTTTCGTCATGATCTCAAGCTCTCGCAACTTATTGAAATAGAAGTTGCGCTCGGTCTGAAGACTTTCTGCCATTGCCTGACAAGTCTCCATGTCCTTAGTTAGCCTATTCACCTCTTCAGATCGTTCGAGCAATTGCTGTTCAAGATCTCCTACACTGCTATTGCTTTGACTTGTACGGCTGCCCGACCCGTGGTAGCCTGTGGGTAGCAGAGAAGAAGCTACTCTTCTTTTCGGTAAGATGGTAGACCCGCGCGAAGAAGATGCTCCCCGCAAGCCACTATCGGCGTATTTACTCTGCGCAGTAGAAGTTTGACCGCCTAGAGTGGTTCTTCGTGACGACGATACCAGTCCGGCACCCTTGCGTCTTGATCCGGCGTCGTACTCGAGATCATCGTTCTGGTGGTCTGCCCAGTGGCGCCGAAACCATTGGAGAAGTTCCAAATTGTCTTGGAGCCGACATTTGACAAGCCGTTCAACTTGAATATTCTTATTGATACCGTTCTTATTGAACGACGCCTGTAGCACCTTCATGTTATTGAGTGCTTCGTACTCGGACAAGTTTTGGTTGAAATTGACTTTGGATAGGGGAACGCCGCCATATAAGACATCCATCAATTGGCAGTAGGCTGCCCCGGTACCGCATTGTTCGACCTTGACGTAGTCTAGTTGTAGGAGCTGGTTGAGCCACAGAAGAAGTTCCAGGCGACTTTCTCCAACAACCATTGGAACTTATACAATGAAAATGAACAAGAGGTTGTGCTATTGGAAGTTGTGGCTGCTTAATGTTGTCTGAACTCCCTGGTGGTTAGGGTGTGGGGTTCGCTATGTGACAGTATTGAAACGAGACGGAAAACAGGACTACAAGCAGGAATTGAGTAATGTGACTGCTCTAGGGATTCGATATCTTCCAATTAATTTGTATGAAATTGTTCCAAGGTACGTATTTGAGGTTTGTTGACATGAACTTGTGCAGTTTATATGAACATGATTGTGAGCGTGGGCCCGAAAATACGTTGGCAAAAGTAGACAAAGTCTGTGACGAAACTATTTCGTCCATTCTAGTGAGGGTATCAATTATTTTTTTAATTTATTTTATTAAGTTACTTCGTTAGATGAACTTGGTCAAAACTTCTGAAACAATTGATCGAATTTGGGATTCTTATCGTTGCATTTGTATCACCGCGGGCATTTTACGGAACTCTTGCCTTTGATTAAACTCCGTCTACTTCTTTGCCTCTGCCTTCTTCGAGGACGACTGGCGGCGGATCTCGTCGACCAGGTGAGAGATCCGATTAAGCACGCGCTCCTTCATCTTCGAAACACCCCGTCTTTTCGAACCCTTGCGCTTGACCTTCTTGGAAGAGTCTCCGCTAGTGTCTGCCAAAGAAGAGGTCTCGGACTCTGCCAAGTGTGACGTACCGCTCAAGGACGACACCTCAGAAGAAGATGGGCCCGCTTCACCCTCCTGGAGGTTCACCAAGGGAGTCTTCATTGGAGGTTTCGTTGTCGCTGGAAGGTCTACGGGTTGACTTGTAGATTCACTCTCCGTCACGGAGTCATTATACCGGCTCTTCTCTTCCACGACGTCATCTCTACTTTCAGTCGGCGAAACAGTACTTTCGTTTGGCAAAGCTACGCTTTCGTCCGGCTCTGTCTCGTCGTCAACATCTCCACTAGGATCTTCGGTAACAGAGTCACTGATATCTCCACTTGCTTCTTCAGTAACAGAGTCACTGATATCTCCACTTGCTTCTTCGGTAGCAGATCCACTGACATCCTCACTTGGTTCTTCGGTCGCCTCATCCTCGTCCGATTCATACCCAGCGCTGCTCAGCTCGTAGCCCAGTTTCACCCCCAGTTCTTCCTTGACGCCCTCGTAAAACGTCAGGTTCTTCCAAATTGTGTATTGCACCATCGACTCGAACGCTAGAAGGTCATGGCGAAAAAGATTGGCCAGGTCTACGTTTAAAGGCGAGTCTGGAACGGGATCATCGAGAAGTAGTAGAATGGCGCCGACCAAGCTCTGGAGGTTCCATGCGGGCGACCAGCTATCAGAAGTCAACACATCCAAGCAAATCTCGCCGGTGTCAATGTTGATATTGGGGTGGTTGATTGGCGTTGAGCCAGAGAACTTGATTTTGGGTGGCCGTATTGGGTAAGTAGGGCCAGCCTCTATGTCTAGTAGCCATTGTCCGTTGTAGTAGTACGGCGAGTCTGTCTTCGATGGCTTGGCAATCTTTGCGGTCCATCTGTATATTGACTCGTCTAGGTCTACAGGGAAAAGTTCTATGATTTGAGGGTTTTGGAGGATAGGCGGGTTTTTGGAAAGCTGCTTGATCTCTAGGAGAAGTCGTTTCTCGGCCATATTAGGGGCGGCAGTGGCTATGATGCAGGTGTATATGAACGGGTAGGTCTAATAAGGCGGTTTGTTTAAGATAAATGGTGTAGTTGTCTCAGGTTTCGGTGTTTCAGAAGCAATTGTGGAGTAGAGCCAGGTAGCATGTGAGAATCAGAAAGGTGGAGGCAAACAAAGGTGCAATGAGGCTAAGTAGGATTTACGCAGGTAACATTTCAGAAAAAATAGCAGATGATTTTTGAAATATTGTTTGAGGTTGGTTTGGGCCGTATGGTTTGAGGTTTGTTTGAGCAGTATGGTTTGAGTAGCTTGGGAGAAGTGGGACGTCGACACGAGAAGGTGCTTTGAATAGATGTTATGGTAATTGGATTAGAATTTTATAGTTGCTTTTTTCCGATTCTTGAAGTTGACTGTCCAGTTGCAATTGTGACGAACCGGATGCGACTCAAAATGGACAAGATACGAGACACAAACTATCGTTATGCCGAGAGTTTCGGCGATATTCCTCTGTTTGAAGCTTCTACAGGTGTTAGAAGCGTTTGCCTCGGTGGCCGTCCTAAACATACCTATCTGAATCATGGAATAATAACCTATCTGAATCACTGAATACAAACCTATCTGAATCATTGTATAAAAAGAGCATTTCCCATCGAAGCCTTGCTCGACGGCAGCCGCCACGACTTACTCATCTGATCCACTAATATAGTTCCTGCTTTCAAGCAATCTTGTTGCGCAAATCAACAAGCAACAAGACAAACGCATATCTCCTTAACACCGCAATTACAAAACTAATCAAAATCAAAAATTCGAAATTGGCCAAATGGCCCAATTGACTCTAGTCTGCCCCAATTGCGGGCACCTACATCGTTTTGAGCTAACGTGATCATTCAGTACATATCATTACTTCTTCAAGTTGTCAATCTCCTTGCTGAGGTCCTCGACGACCTTCTTTTGCTTCTCCAACTGCTCCCTCAACTTTTTCAATTGTTCGGCCTCGTGTTTCTTAACGTAGACGTTCTCGTTAGCAGCCTCTCTGTCCTTGAACGAGTCGGACTTGGATGGGCCGTCGCTCAAAACACGCTTGGACAACGAGAAGGATCTGAAGGCAGGGGCGGATCTGGCGGTGACTTGTCTCAACATTTGGAATAGATTTGGGGTTTCAGAGTAGTTGGTCAGGGTGTTAGTGCGGAGGAGCCTTTGTGATTGGGTCCTCTGTATGCAGGCAGGCCCTTTTGCACGAAAAAAGGTGTCGAATTTGGACGAGTTTGGGAGGCGGAGTTGGGTGCTTTATATACTAGAGAAATTGGACGATATTTGTGGAATTCTTGGCCGCTGGTTGGACTTTGCTGAAAGGTCCAGCGGCAAACTCAGAGCAATATACCAAGGCAGGAACGGCGGCAAAGGAGATCGAAAAACAGAGATAAAAAACAGAAGTGAAATTTACGGGCGCGAGTGGTCAGCGCTTATAAATACGTTGGGTGGGCAACCAACAAGACTTGAGAGGGCACTATAGAAATACAGGTAACTGAGCGCCAAACACCAACAATTCCCATGCAAACGTAATTCGGATCTGCGCTTCTATAATTTCCAAAGCCGCTTGTCAATTATTCATTCATCTAAATATGTACATGGGCAAATGCCCTCACCTGGCAAAGCGACTCATAGCGTCACTAAGCCACATCCTTTTCCTTATATCTCTTC
The DNA here is from genome assembly GCA_030566735.1 of Australozyma touchengensis. Taxonomy (NCBI): domain Eukaryota; kingdom Fungi; phylum Ascomycota; class Pichiomycetes; order Serinales; family Metschnikowiaceae; genus Australozyma; species Australozyma touchengensis. The sequence continues at coordinate 606,089 of JAKUAS010000005.1, read as the reverse complement.
CATCTCTACATGAGTCTCTTGGGCATGTATGTGCTGTACCGGCCGGTGTAAGACAACAAGCCTGCGACACGAGCCCTCTTGATGGCAATGCCCAACTTCTTCTGGTTCTTACTGGTACACCCGGTTACTTCACGAGGCAAGATCTGGCCAGTTGGCGTAAGGAATCTAGACAAGATCTCAGGCATGAGATAGAGGTCGCGAGGGTCGAGCCCGGCGCGGTCGAAGATGTCGTTCTTTCCTCCGTGGTAGTGCGTCTGCGGCTTCTTGTCTCTCTTTTTCCAGTTCTCCTCCATGATCTGCTTCGTCATGGAGAAATCGAATGCGTTGTAGATGCCGTTGTACTTGAATGGCGGCACCAAAAATCTGTCCACGACGATGGGAGGAACGCTCTTTTCTTGGACGCTCCTGGCCATGCCCATCACCCTTTCGGCGATATCCATATCCTGGGACGACCCTGGTGCCCAAGCTCCAGACTTCATCTGTGGAGTCGAGGGAAGGATCTCGGCGTTGCGTAGAAGGGATGAGGTACGGAGCTGACGCGTAGACTGCTTGAGCGCAGAGCCGACGCCTGTGAGAGAACCACCAACTTTGAACATTGTGCCGTTGTTCTTGAGGGTGAAGTGAGGAACGAGGATTATAGGTTTTTCAGTGCGCTGGGTGCAGGAGCATAGTTAACAGAAGTGAAGTAGGTGTCTGTGGATATACGAAACGCCTGGTCTTGAATCAGAGCTCTGGAATGAATTTGAAATTTGAAGTCGACGGTATTATGAGTCGACGAATTTGAGTCGACTGCGTTGCTTTGCGGCATGTTCTTCCACAAGGTACAAAACAGTACCTCTCGTCACGATTAACCTTTCCATTCTTCAACCTATAAATAAGAACCGCCAGCCACTTCTCTTTCCTAATAAAATTTACTCCCTGCCCCCCATCCGCTCTCTTACAGACTAGGGCACCATCTTGTCCTGCATAAAACCCAGGTCTCCCAGTTCCCATGGACATCCGTCAGGCCCTCCTCCAAACCCAAAAAACACCCGATCTCCACATTCGCAAACCTCTCACAATCGCCTAGCTAGCAGGTTCTTTTGTAGCTGCAGTATTCTCTCCTCCTAGTTCCCAACCCATTTCCTGCACTGAGGCTGCTTTCGTCTGTTACTCACTTACTCTCTGCCCCATCAAACCAACGCAACCTCCCCAATTCTGCACGAATATCGCTACCATGACAGATCGAGGCCCAGACCAGTGGCTTGAACAGATAAAGCAATGCAACTCTCTCACGGAGTCCGACATGAAACAGCTATGTGAGTTGGTGAAGGAACTCTTGATGGAGGAATCCAACATCCAGCCGGTGCAATCGCCCGTCACCGTGTGTGGCGACATCCACGGGCAGTTCCATGACTTGTTGGAGCTTTTCAAGATCTCCGGTGGCTTACCCTCGGAGGATAACAACACCAACTTCATCTTTTTGGGTGACTATGTCGACAGGGGATACTTTTCGTTGGAAACGTTCACGCTCTTGATGGTGTTAAAAGTAAAGTTCCCACACCGCATCACTTTGGTGCGTGGAAACCACGAGTCCCGTCAAATCACCCAGGTTTATGGGTTCTATGACGAGTGTTTGACCAAGTACGGCTCAACGACCGTCTGGAAGTACTGCTGTCAGGTTTTTGACTTTTTAACTCTTGCAGCCATCATTGACGGCAAAATCCTCTGTGTACACGGCGGCTTGTCGCCCGAAATCCGCATGTTAGACCAAATCCGTGTTTTGAGCAGAGCACAAGAAGTTCCCCACGAAGGAGGCTTCTGTGACTTGGTGTGGTCCGACCCTGACAATATCGAAACATGGGCAGTTTCTCCGCGTGGTGCTGGATGGTTGTTTGGCTCGAAAGTCAGCCGAGAGTTCAATCACATCAACAATCTAGAGCTAATTGCCCGCGCGCACCAGTTGGTCATGGAAGGGTTTAGGTATCATTTCAAGGACAAAGACGTCGTCACCGTGTGGTCGGCACCAAACTACTGTTATAGATGTGGAAATGTAGCCAGTGTAATGCAGGTAGGCAGCGAGTTGGAGCCGAACTTTAAGATCTTCAGCGCTGTCCAGGACGGCGACTTGGCTGCCAAGAACAATCACAACAAACAGCAGCGTATTGACTACTTCTTGTAGAACCTACAACGGTTGCAAGAAGGGAAGATTAAATGACCGAAAGAACGAATGATTGAACGAATGGCAACGAAACTGACTTATATCCTAATCATTTGTCTCTTCACATTCTACAGCACACTCCTAATTTAGTACATTGTGCAATGGCACACTATGACAGAACATATCGAAACGAAAGAGACACCAGCAAGAGCAAGATTCATAATGAACCCCTGTTTACGCCAACCATCCACGCATGTAGAGAATGTGTCATTGGAAGACTCTTGTATTTATAGCAACCTACAACCTGACACTTTACATGACACTGATCATCACTGATCGTAATATATAATGATTGAATACATGATAATACTAGTTCTTCCCCTTTCTGTTCTTGCGCTTGCGGGCAATCACATGCTTGATGCTATCGGAGACCCCCGATTTTGTCGACTCTTTTTCTACCTTCTCTTTAGCGGCTTTTTCATTAGACTTGTCTTTAGGGCCCTTGTTCATGTTACCCTTTCTGTTCGGCCCCTTTCTCTTTTTCTTCTTGTTTTGTTTATCTTCGTCTCCTTCGCCTTCATCGTTATCGTCTCGGCTTCTCTTTCCATGACGTGCTATCATCTTCTGATCTTTTCTTCTTTTGACAACCTTGGCGTTCTCGATGGCAAACTCGACGATAAGGCGACGTTTGGTGGCATTTTCTAACGAAGCTTGCTTCACTTCCTCCTCGGTCATTCCCTCAATGATCTCTTCGTCACTTACCTGATGAGCATTCAACCAACGGAGACCCATCAACGCAGCCTTGTGGTCACGGAACTCAAGGAAACCGTATCCTCGACTACGTCCTGTTTCTCCACTACCCTTCACTTCCATGATGATCTTGGCTTGTCTGACCACACCTAGTTTCTTGTTCTTCTTCTTGGCATCTTCCGAAGGGACTTCGCCTTCTTCTTCAGCTTTGTACTTAATCGAGCGGTTCACTTCCTCCTTCGATAAAGGTTGACGCTTGCTATCTTTGACCTCCGTAGCAAATTGTACGACGGCCTTTCTGCCAAGCGCCTTGAGGGCTTTACTTGTCATCGCACGTGGAATGTTTCTGATGGCCAATCTTGTCAACGACAAATGCAAACTGGGGTTTTTGTTTAATTGTTGCACACGCATTTGGTAAGATTTATCTCTGGCCTCCATATCGGCCTTTGAAATGAATTGTGCAAGCTTGGAGTTCTCAGTTATACGTCCTTCGTTCAACAAATACAAGTTTCTTCTATCCTTGTCCGCAGAGTCAAAACCAAGGGCCTCCTTTCTCTTGGCAGAGTTTCTTTCAGCCAACTTGGCGGCAGAGCTTCTGTCTACAGTAGATGCAATTGAAAGAATACGGCCCTGGTAGACGTACTCAGGAGCTACGTCGTCAGAAATCAACATGGAGGTGGCAGAGACAGTAGGTGCTTGATTCACACAATTTTCATAAGCGGCTTGTGTTTTGAATGCAACGAACGCAGACCCGCGTGCTATTCCAGTCACCTTATCGATGACGGGAAGAGCATATTTTACAGGGCCGAACTGAGAGAAGTGTTCTTTGAGTGAATCTTCGTCGGCATCGTATGGAATGTTTCTCACGAATACAGAGAAAGCCTCCTGTCTGTTTGATTTAGCCTTAGGTTCTTCTTCTTCGTCGCCTTCTTCATCTTCTAGTTCAGCATCAGAGTCCTGACCATTGAGTTTATTGAACTCAGCGTCTTCTTTTTTGAGTTCTTCATCGTCTTCATCCTCGTCATCATCATCTTCTTCTTCAACATCACTGTTTTCCTCTTCCTTAACTTCTGTCTCATCTTCTTCTTCAACATCTCCGTTCTCGTTGTCTGATTCCTCCTTGACTTCACTCTTAACCTTAGTTTTTGCCTTCTGCTGTTCTTCCTCTGTCCACTTTGACTTTTCAACCGCAATGTCTACTGCGACTTCTCTACCGTCAATTATTAAGCCCGCGCATTCTTTTACGGCTCTCTCGGCAGCGACCTTTTTGTTCATAATAACAAAACCAAAGCCGTACTTAAGACCACCTTTCTTGGAAGGAATGTATGCGTCCTGAACACCGCCGAACTTCTGGAACGTTTTCTTGAGCTTGGCTGCATCACATGTCCACGGCAAATTTCTTACAATCAAACGAGGCTTACGCTTTTCTACAGGTTCAAGGTTTTCTCTCTTGGGTTTGGCCTCAGCGCCATCCTTTTTAGCATCCTTACGGTCTCTTCTCTTGGCCATATCGACTCGGAGTAAGCGGCCCTTGAACTTGTGTTTCTTAGCTTCTACCAACGCGGTAAGGGTATCGTCATCGTGAGTGAACGAAACAAAACCAAAACCTTTCGATTTCTGTTCGTTATCGTTGACGATCACAGCATGTTTCACAGGGGCGATTTGGGAGAAGTATTCGGAAAGCTCATCACTGGTGGCATCGAGGGGGATGGAACGCACGAAGAGAGTTCTTTTGTCTAAAACATCCGTGCCTTTGGAATCTGTGGGGTCAGCCGCTTTGGGATCTGATTTTTTAGGGGAATTGGTGCTGATATCCAGCATTTTATGATTTGGAGAAGTAGTATGCGATGGGCATCTCAAGATTTCAGTGCGACTGTATGGGGACTGGCTGCAAATCAATACTTGAGCAGTATTGATTATTTATTATCTCATAAGATTATTCTAGAAAAATCTTTTGTTTGGTTTGATTATATCGATCTTTCTTTTGTGATCGATAGGATTGAGCCTATGTTGGTCTCATCATTGAATGTTGATACATTGGTTGGAAGGAGACCCTAATAATTATCAACTCGATTAAACTTGTGCCATAGAAATAATTAAAGCTCTCAGGATCTTCTAGAAAGTGTATTCGCTCTAACAAGTTGTGCATGGTCAATCTACTCCAATCTTTAAGAGGATTCCAAACTTGAACAGTCTTCGAAAGAACCAGAATGAAGAAGAAAAGAAAAAGAGAATAAAAAGCTCCTTCATTGGGGTTTCTCTAACCGAGTTCTTGTACATACGTCTTGATCTCGTTTGCCAATGGCTCATCACTTGCACTCACCTTGCCCAAAAGCTGTTTCAACAAAACAGGATCCTTGTAGAGATATGCCTCTTTTGCCGCCGCCTTTATATCTCCATTTCTACTATATAATTCCACCCGCTGTCCATAACCAAGATCAGAACAATACCCAATATAAATAGAAGTAAGATCCTTTGGAGCGTCATAAGCAATACATCTTTCAACAATCGGCAAAAAACCAATTGGTGACTTCCAAACGGAAGCACTATTTGGATTTGAGGCTGAAATAAACTTATGCAAACGGTCAAAGTCTTGCGCTTTACAAAACACCTCCAACACAAGAAACCAAAACTTCTGTGCGCCAATGCTAAACTCTTTTACTATTTTCGATGCCTGTTTAACTTGGTTCATCCTCAAAAGCTTCTTGATCACATCAACCACAGACTTCTCCTCAAAAAACGACCGCTGAAACGTATTACTGAGACGGTGCTGCAAGTCTAGAAGGTCACTTTCCACATCTACAACCTTCTTAAGTTTTTTGCTGGCCTTCAATGGACGCAATTTGTTCTTCTGCCATTGGCTAATATTGTCGTACTGATCTTCTCCCTCGTCAAAGACTGGTTGGTCTTCCCTTAGAGCTTTCAAGGCAATTGTATCTCTTTCGAGGGCCCGGTCTTCGTATCTGAGAAATGTGTCCAACAATTCCGGATCTGAGGATGCTATCGAGTGGCGGAAAAAAGCTCCGACCAAATCTCCGCTTACAAATAAGTTCTCTCGGAGAAGCGGCTGAAGAAATTCGTTTTCCATTGCTTTGCTGGTAGCAGACGATTCTCTGGCGATTTTAATTTCATTCTGACTGATGATTTGAAAGACTTGCAGAACGGATCGGGTATCTTTGAGATGAAGAAAAAGAAGCTT